>JZLH01S0304557.1:6211-20515 GCA_001188425.1 Eucidaris tribuloides | reverse complement strand
ATTTTAGGGGGCTATTTTGTTAATTTGGGGGGCTAAATCACCGTCGCCCCCGGGTATTTCCTACGCTGCAATACAATTATGTTTCAATGAACAAATGGTCCTTATATGATAAAGCAACAGATTTAAAGTCAACTGTGAACTTTTCATGATATGTCTACAAAAAATGATGATGTGATCTGAAAACTTACACTCTCTACCCCTTTTAATCTCATTCTAAATCTAAACCAAATTCTAGTATATTTTTTGTTAATGTCTCAAAACATTATTTAAGCACAAAAGATTGACGAAAATGCTCTCAGCCTCTCACAATGCAAAAGTTTTCTTTAACATTCATTTCTTTAATCTAAATAAAAAGATTAGAATTCTAAGATTGATTAGAATTCTTATTTTACACTGATAGACAACACTTTAGAACAACAAATATATGATTATAGTCAAGCTTTCAAAACAGCAATCAACTGGAACCAAGTGAATTATATGAAATGGCTGTATTCACCTTTAAGGATGTGCTGAATAATGATGTGGACATGTTATCACTAATTAATCAGCAGTTATTGGGTTATAATGATTCATTGCCTCCTTGCATCATGCATGTACACTCACTATCCAAGTTCATTGACTGACATACTACAGACAGTTAGTCATATTTCAACCTACATGTAGTATGCTTCTAGTCCAAATTACACACTGAGACAGTAGCCTGATTTAATCATGATTCAAATATACTGTATACGCCATATTTTTCGCGTACATATATTTTCGCGATTTTGCTTCAAGACGCGGAATTTGTGACAGTATATTTCCGCAATTTTATTGTATTTGCATTCACTTTGTACAGAAATCTCTAGGAAGTGAATATTTTCGCATTCAGCAAGTCGCGAAATTCGCGAAAATAAAACCACCGCGAAATATTCAGCGTATACAGTAATTCATGTCAAGATGAAATTATACATGTTCATTCACGAAACCTTGGGCAACTCTCTCATTACGACGGTCAGCAGTTTATCCAAAATATGACCAAAAAATGCTTTTAAAAATGCCAAAATTACATTTTAACCCAGTGAACACTAGACAGGAGATATCTTGTTGCAAGGCCAATGGGAAATGTGTGTTAAAGTAAAATTGAACCGTCTTTAACGGATTGAATAATGCCCTCCCAAGGTATCGTTTACGGTTTTTGTACATGTGTTTAAATATTTGTGGTTTTAGTTAATTGCGAAATTCATGGCTAAAACTGTTGGTGATTGATATAATTCAGAACTGATGAGGAAACATGCACTAACATGGTCTCTTCTTGCATGCGCATGGCTGCGCTCAAAAGATGCGGGGGCTAGGGGCGATTTGCCCCTGTAATGCAAAAAAAAGCCCTCGAAAATGTCAAAAGAGACCTGAAAATTTCCATAGACACAATGTAAATTGCAGCCACATTTAGCCAATGGCTCCAAAAGTAGCCCCTGAAAATTTAGAATTAATATTTCCCCTAGCACATATACATTGATCATTTTTGTAGGTTATGTTATTGTATGCTGTTCTTAATACACAACCACCCCCCCCCCCAAAAAAAAGAAAAATGAAGGTAAGATATTATTAACTTATGAATCTTGGCCACTGCGCAAAGTGCTAAGGCATGGATTACTTTGACAATTACGTGTATGTGCTCCGCAGACCCGTAAGGATTGAAGTAAAAAAATAATAATTAGCTCTGAAATTTCCATTTGTGTACTTCCAGGATGTGGTTTGGAAGTGACATATTCTGTATTGTACACAACATATTAACATCCTGTTAGAAATCAGATGTTAATAATATGAGTATGACATACATACATATACAATTGTACACAGACACGCAATATAAAATGATACATACCACAGTCGTTGAGAAGATATAAATCCAGGCATGATGGATAATGCTGAATGTACTACAAATCCACAGAGATTGAAGAATGTCATTCTACATGTATATACAATGTCACCAAAATAAATTCCTAGTTAAATTAAGTGTTGCCATATCCAATGCAAAGCAGCAATCAAACGAACGTCTTGTCAGCATATATGTGTGTGTATATATCTCTCACTAGCATCTGTCAGTATGCGATTCACTCCTAATCAAAATATAGTCATCCATAGACTGGTATATAGTCTATATACTGCCTAACCAGGGAACAACACAACATGCCGAATCACTACTACTACTGGCTCTGCCACGGACTGAATTCTTCTCGGCTCTAAATTGCTATGACTTATAGAACAAGCCAGCACTGGTTGGTTATCACACTGCAGAATACTACTGATGATGGTGGTGGTGGTGTATCCGTATCCGTGCATGCATGTGCTGTGCGCGCAATGGCTGGACTACACGGTAATGAGTGCGAACCGCAACACTATTGTACGTGTGTGTGTGTGTGTGTGGGTGCTACGTACACGTACGTAATGAACTCAGTATGCAGCCTTCCTATAGTCATTCAGGGCCAACGCACAGTACACACAACAGGTTATAAGCACCAGTGAGTCAGCAAGTCTGAGAAATAGGTTTCATGGTGACAACAATCTCTACCTGCCTACCTCTGCGTGCCTGAGTGTGTGTGTGTGTGTGTGTGTGTGTGTGTGGGTGTGCTATATAATGGACAGAGTGCACCCAGGCGTTATGCCATTATTTGCATTTAGGAACAATACCCTTGTCACAAGATTATTGTAAGCCAACATGCTGTATAATGTATATCATTAGCTTCCCAAGTCTATAGTATACAAGATCATGCACCACTACATTCTTATACCACAAGAATGACAAGATTACATCCATGTACCAGTTAATTAAACTGTCAAACTACACTCATATGACTCACTGTAATCACCCCCCCCCTTCAATCCGATGAGAGTTTAGATGAATAGCTTGTTATGCTTTTTCATATTGTTGCTCCTTATTTTAAATTCCATTTATTATATTTTATAATGTTTTGGTGTACTTGTACTGGTGTAGTACAAGTAAACAACCAAAATGTTGGTCTTGTTAATTTTGCTTGAAAAAAAATATATATATACACACCATGAGTAAGCAAAAATTCTACATGTAAATCAACTACTGGTAAACATAATAATTCGGAATAAATTTAGATAGCAAACTAACTACATGTAGATATACATGTAGTCACCTGCCTCAAGTTCAGGTGAACTTTGATCTCACTAAGTAATCCATATATCGGAGAAGGACGTTTATGCAGTGCACCTCTACTGTGTCTACATGATCATTATTTGTCTAAATTTATACCCTCTTATTGTGTTGTTGTTTTAAATCATGTCAAGCTTTTCCTTGTAGTTTATTATATTTTTGTTGTATTTGGAAATGAAAAATAAAATGAATGAATATGTATGCATTTTTTTTTGGGGGGGGGGGGAGGGGTCCAGCAAAAATACTGATAAGAACCTGCCAAGGGGTGTATCCAAGATTTTTTCTAGGTGGGTCATGATCATACATGTAATATTTTTGACCTTTTCCTTATGAAATAAGAGTGAGATGTGATCAAAATCTACCTGATCAATGCTTTTCATTTCATTGTGAAATGACCCTTGAAAAATAAATGTCTATACACCCCCCTTGGTAAGGACCTGCCCAGAGAACCCCCCCCCCTCCCTTTTTGGAAAATTCTGGACCCGCCCGTGTTCCACAGTGTCATTGTTGTCAAAGAATCTCCACAAGTGAGCCGCCCTTCACCCTCTTTTGTTTGCATTATCTTCTTTTTACATACACATCAACAATGACACGGCAGAAAATTTCACTATTGTGGCTCCCCTCAATACACGGAAGTACACAGAAAGATATTCCAATCGCTAAAAGATAACTGGAATAAAGGTATGTATGTGTAAATTGGGACAAAATGCTCTTGTAAGGACAAGCATGAGCAAGTATTTGCCATGGAGTCGCATCGCTGGTTTATTTATGGGGGATTTACACACATAAACATGCACACAAAAACAGTGAAACAAAACATTTTATGCCTGATATTGAAACTGAAGTTATACAGGTACATGTACATGTAGTTTGAATAAAGACATTTTATAAATAACATAACATTCCTACACTACATTTATGCCCATATAAAATCACTGTTATAGAGACACTAGTATTGCCATATATATTCGCATATTTAGAATTGTATAATGAATATTCATTTGCAGAATTTTTTGTGATTCTGTATTTTCATAAATTAACATAATTAATGTACATGTATGTTAAAATTCTGTGTAGAAATTTTAAATCCCCACCTCCTGGCACTATCACATTAAAAAAAACAGAATCAAAATCCCAATGTAAAATGAAGGAAAAGTAGATATTTTGGTACTTTTAAATAAATTTGCATAAAGTTGTTTTATGAAATTTTGTGTAGAACCTTGGAAGCCCTTAACATAGCTCAGTTTTGAAGCAATCAGAATCAGAACTTGTGGGGAAATTACAGAAAAGTAACAAATTTAACATTTTGGACACACACAGACACAGACAAACAGACAGACAGATAGACACACACAGACACAGACAAACAGACAGACAGATAGACACACACACACACACACACACACACACACACACACACACACACACACACACACACACACACACACACACACATTACACACATGTATGTATGGAGCCCCACTTTGTCTGGCCAGGACCAAAAAATTAATTAAAATAGAATAGTAATAAATTACCCAGTTTAATTACGTAGGATTATATGGGACGAGCTCACCTCAGCATGAGAGCATCTCCACATTTAGTCAAAATATTTCCATTTCTTTAAAAAAGAATACTTGTATTACATAATTTAAAAAAAAGAAGAAATTACAAGTGGTATGTCATAATGTGAGCAATCCTAACAACAACATCAATCATTCTGCTTGAGTCCGTATTGTTAATGGTTTCACATTACCCTAGTACCATCAAATCTGAGAAAACAGTAACACGTACAAACATAGTAGGCCTATATGCTATACATGTACACTTCTATAGTGTATTCGAGGCTGGTCTCAAGGCCAGTTTTTGGAGGCCTCGGTCTCGGTCTTGGTCTAGGTCACCAATAAAAACCCTAGATGAAAGCGTTGTGTTTTGGGACAGCCTCGATCTTGGAACCTGCGATCTCGGACACAAGTCTGCTCTATTGTCAATAGATACTACAGTACAATCACCCACCTACATGTATATCACCCCCTCCCCAACACATGCATTGGGGAGGGGGAGGGAGGAGGAGGGAGGGGGGGTGATGCAGATCTGCTGTTTTTAAGTCTGTTGAAAGATTAGATGCTGTCTATGAAATGTTAGTTCACAATCACTTGGTATTCTCATATCACTACAATAAATCAACCATATTTCCAGCAACTTACATGTATAACAATACAAATATGTACTTGTAATTTATATCATTTTGGATACACTCCAATACACCCATATCAACACCATCACAGCTATCATTACAACCCTCACCAGGGTAGTTTATACACCATAAAACAGGAATCATACACACATTGGACTGCAAGCATTATGCACGGTCGGTAGGCTATAGCTGCTAAAGAGTAAACAATGCATGACATTGACAATTGTTATCAAAGTTGCAAGTCATCTAGCTCTACTAAACGTCCCTGGTAATAGCGAGGGGGCTATTCCAAGTCAGTACAACACATCTGTTATAATGATCCATTTATTATGGGCATGTACTATGTACAGTATGTAAACAGATATTTTTTTCAGTATTCTGCAACTGTATGACAATCATACTCAATGATAAATCTGTGGAAAAGCTATTTTGAGATCCTACCACACAGCTCATAAAAACATGATCATCTCTTCTGCCTACACTTCAAGCACAATACTCCCAGTTGAAGAAGCAAAGGTTAACAAGTAATGGGGCAAAAAACTTTTCACTCTGCTACATGTATATTGTAAACTGTACATATTGCAAGTGTATCATATTACACATTACCTAGATACAGTGTATGTTTCCCATCAACAAAATAGAGCCCCTCCCCCACCCACCCCCTGAATTTCCCCATAGTCCAAACAAAATTTATTTTCATGGGCCCCTATGAATCAAAATTGACCGTGATACTATACAGATAATGTATACTCTTCCTACTTTAAATGGCACATAGACATACATGTAGGTCTACCTAGTAGATGGTATGTTGTGACATATAGTACGCAATTACACTTTTCAATCTTGTTTTCCAAAAGTGCTGTTACTCAAAAATTGCTATACTAATTTCATTAAAATTGGTGATCAATTGCATCCAATCATAGTTAATGTACATTTAAATCATTGTGATCAGCTTGCTTCGCTGCAAATGCAACATAACTCAAATGAAATATAAATCACTACATATGATATCAATAATGAAAACAAATTCAATGAACCTTCTTTGATTTTGAGCAGCTGTAAATACAGGAGGGCCCCACCATCTTAAAGACACACCCCCTCACCAGAAATTACATGTACATGTAACTAACAACACAGTGGGATGTCTAACCACAACCAATGGGCAACTGAAACAAATAATTAATCATCACATTTAATGACAAAATATCACAGTGACCCTTCCTTGATATGAGAGGCTATAATTGCAAGGACAAATCCCCCTGGCATCCCACCATTTTGTGGACACGCCCCTCTCACCAGATACTAACAAACAGTGGACTGTGGAATGAATGACCACAAGCAACTCAAACAACTAATAAATCATTACATTTAATGACAAAATATTACATTGACCATTCCTTGATATGAACAATAAATTGGGACAAAATGCTCTTGTAAGGACAAGCATGAGCAAGTATCTGTCATGGAGTCGCATTGCTGGTTTATTTATGGGGGATTTACACACATAAACATGCACACACAAAAACAGTGAAACAAAACATTTTATGCATGATTTTGAAACTGAAGTTATACATGTCGTTTGAATAAAGATATTTTGTAAATAACATAACATTCCTACACTACATTTATGCCCATATAATGTAAAATCACTGTTATAGAGACACTAGTATTGCCATATATATTTGCATATTTAGAATTGTACATAATGAATATCCATTTGTAGAATTTTTTGTGATTACTGTATATCATAAACTAACATAATTAATGTATGTTAAAATTCTGTGTAGAAATTTTAAATCCCCACCCACCTAGCACTATCACATAAAAAAACAGAATCAAAATCTCAATGTAAAAAAATGAAGGAAAAGTAGACATTTTGGTACTTTTAAATAAATTTGCATAAAGTTGTTTTATGAAATTTTGTGTAGAACCTTGGAAGCCCTAACGTAGCTTAGTTTTGAAGCAATCAGAATCAGAACTTGTGGGGAAATTACAGAACAGTAACAAATTTAACATTTTGGACACACACAGACACAGACAAACAGACACACACACATTACACACATGTATGTATGGAGCCCCACTTTGTCTGGCCAGGACCAAAAAATTAAATTAAAAAAGAATAGTAATAAATTACCCAGTTTAATTACGTAGGATTATACGGGACGAGCTCACCTCAGCATGAGAGAATCTCCACATTTAGTCAAAATATCTCCATTTCTTTAAAAAAAGAATATTTGTATTACATAATTTAAAAAAAAAATTTCAAGTGGTATGTCATAATGTGAGCAATCCTAACAACAACATCAATCATTCTGCTCGAGTCCATATTGTTAATGGTTTCACATTACCCTAGTACCATCAAATCTGAGAAAACAGTAACACGTACAAACATAGTAGGCCTATATGCTCTACATGTACACTTCTATAGTGTATTCGAGGCTGGTCTCAAGGCCAGTTTTTAGAGGCCTCGGTCTCGGTCTAGGACCCCGTTTACAGTGCGCGAAAGGCCGGCCTCGGGCCGGCCCGAGGCCGGCCTTTCGCCCACTGTAAACGCACGAAAATCGAAATGCGGTACCAAATGCGGGGCCGGCCCGAGACTACCTCCAGGAGGTAGTCTCGGGCCGGCCCGAGGCCGGCCTTTTGTCACTGTAAACGCAAGCGGGCCCAAATGCGGGGCCAAAACCACTCAACCGTAGCGATCAACTGTGCATCGCGTTGGTGTGTATTTTAGGTAACGTTGTTTTGAGCTACAAAGTGATAACCGTCTTGTTACTAAAGTCTTTGTATCATTAATCAATCAATCAATCTAGTATCTATTTATCTATCTATCTATCCATTTTTCTATCTTTCTTTCTATCTATATTTCTATCTTTTTATCTTTCTATCTTTCTTTCCATCTATCTTTCTATCTTTTTTCCTTTCTTTTCTTTCTTTCTTTTTTCTATCTCTCTTTCTTTCTATCTTTTTATATGTCTTTCTTTGTGCTTTCTAACTTTCTTTCCATCTACCTTTCTATCTATTCTTCTATCTTTCTTTCTATCTTTTTTCTATCTTTCTTTTTATCTATCCTTCTATCATTTTATCTATCTTTCTATATATCCTTCTATCTTTCTTCTTATCTATCTTTCCATCTATCTATCTGTCTTTATATCTATCTTTGTTTCTATCTTTCTATGTTTCTTTCTTTCTTTCTTTTTATCTATCTTTCTTTCTATCTTTCTGTCTTTCTTTCTATCTTTCTTTCCATCTATCTTTTTTGCTATCTATCTTTCTATCTCTCTTTCTTTCTATCATTTTATCTCTCTTTCTTTCTATCATTTTATCTATCTTTCTAATCTATCCTTCTGTCGTTCTTTTTATCCATCTTTCTTGTGTGTGTGTGTGTGTGTTTGCCAGTTGTGAGCCCTGATGATGACAATCAAGCGATGCGACGGAAAGCTTTACTGGGGCCGGCCCCAGGCTGCACTGTAAACGCACAAAAATGCGGGTCCGAGTACCGCAATTTAGGCCGGCCTCGGGCCGGCCCGAGGCCGGCCCTTCACTGTAAACGGGGTCTAGGTCACCAATAAAAACCCTATGAAAGGGTTGTGTTTTGGGACGGCCTCGATCTTGGAACCTGTAATCTCGGACACAAGTCTGCTCTATTGTCAATAAATACTACGGTACAATCACCCACCTACATGTATATCACCCCCTCCCCAACACATGCATTGGGGAGGGGAGGGGGAGGGTGATGCAGATCTGCTGTTTTTAAGTCTGTTGAAAGATTGGATGCTGTCTATGAAATGTTAGTTCACAATCACTTGGCATTCTCATATCACTAAAATAAATCAACCATATATTCCAACAACTTACATGTATAACAACACAAATATGTACTTGTAATTTATATCATTTTGGATACACTCCAATACACCCATATCAACACCATCACAGCTATCATTACAACCCTAACCAGGGTAGTTTAAACACAATAAAACAGGAATCATACACACATTGGACTGCAAGCATTATGCACGGTCTAGGCTATAGAAGCTAAGAGTAAACAATGCATGACATTGACAATTGTTATCAAAGTTGCAAGTCATCTAGCTCTACTAAACGTCCCTGGTAATAGCGAGGGGGCTATTCCAAGCCAGTATATCACATCTGTTATAATGATCCATTTATTATGGGCATGTACTATGTACAGTACATGTATGTAAACGGATATTTTTTTCCAGTATTCTGCAACTGTATGAGTATGACAATCATACTCAACTATAAATTTCTGGAAAAGCTATTTTGAGATCCCACCACACAGCTCATAAAAACATGATCACCTCTTCTGCCTACACTTCAAGCACAATACTCCCAGTTGAAGAAGCAAAGGTTAACAAGTAATGGGGCAAAAAACTTTTCACTCTGCTACATACATGTATTGTAAACTGTACATATTGCAAGTGTATCATATTACACATTACCTAGATACAGTGTATGTTTCCCATCAACAAAATAGAGCCCCTCCCCCACCCATCCCCTGAATTTCCCCATAGTCCACACAAAATTTATTTTCATGGGCCCCTATGAATCAAAATTGACTGTGATACAAATACAGATAATGTATACTCTTCCTACTTTAAATGGCACATAGACATACATGTAGGTCTACCTAGTAGATGGTATGTTGTGACATATAGTACACAATTACACTTTTCAATCTTGTTTTCCAAAAGTGCTGTATGTTACTCAAAAATTGCTATACTAATTTCATTTAAATTGGTGATGAATTGCATCCAATCGTATTTACAGTATGTACATTTAAATCATTGTGATCAGCTTGCTTGGCTGCAAATGCAACATAACTCAAATGAAATATAAATCACTACATATAATATCAATAGTGAAAACAAATTCAATGACCCTGCTTTGATTTTGAGCGGCTGTAAATACAGGAGGGCCCCACCATGTTAAAGACACACCCCCTCACCAGAAATTACATGTACATGTAATGTAACTAACAACACAGTGGGATGTCTAACCACAACCAATGGGCAACTCAAACAAATCATAAATCATTACATTAATAACAACAAAATATTACAGTGACCCTTTCTTGATTAGAGAGGCTATAATTGCAAGGACAGATCCCCCTGGCACCCCACCATTTTGTGGACACGCCCCTCTCACCAGAAACTAACAATCAGTGGACTGTGGAATGAATGACCACAAGCAACTCTAACAACTAATAAATCATTACATTTAATGACAAAATATTACATTGACCATTCCTTGATATGAAGATATGAGAGGATATATTTGTAAGGACAAATCCCCCTGGCACCCCACGTTTTCACGGACACGCCCCCTTCAGCAGAAACGAACAAACACTGGAATGACTGACCACAACCCATGAGCAACGCATTGCTCCACGCAACATGTGGCCGTGAGATAGACCCGGCCATGACCACGGCAGATTACCGGGCGCTGCTGCCGCGGCCGTAACTTTGAACGGTGATTCAGCAAATATACACCTTGATTCTGTCTTGTCCATTGTATTTGTTTGAAGTCATACATTGTACACATATACGTGTGTGCGCATGCCTGCATATATGTCAGTGTAAATAGATGGCCTGTAACAATGGCCCTATAGCATCATGTCATAGGGCATGTTGACATGTAGACAGAAAGTATGGCACTTGGCAGTATACTCACATGCTGACAATATGGAGCATGGTACTTGTAAATTAAGCCTCATAGTTGGCAGGTATAGGAATAATACTCGACAGAATTCATAAACTCTAAAATACAATACAATACAATACATTACAATACAATACAATACAATATCAAACATTTATCACACACTTCAGCAAATTTATGTACACTGATCCAAGCACTTTAAGAATTGTGCCAGGGATTTGCAAGTCCATTACCGGTACTTCCCTTCATTAAGTTCATTATCAATACCGAATGGTAGTTTAGTACTTACAAATGGTGTGTTGACAGTTTGAAATCCATACGTCATGAATTTGTTTTATAAGAAAAAATAATAACGCCATGTTACAAGAATGTCGTTCTTTCCGTGAGTTTAAATTTTGCTCAAATTGCGAATCGCGGTTATTGTGTACCGTCGCAAGACCAGTGAAGCGCACTGATTGGTTAAACGGCTAACCTCCGCGCGACCTTCCACTAACGGCTGATCGGACAATTTTGGAACGGCACGTGCACGTTTGACGTAACAGATTTTTTGAAGAGGCTTCTGAGCCATTTGAAAAAGGATGAAGTTTAACCGTCCAGATTTTCACCAAAGCTCAATATTTTACCCCAAGTCTCTATGAGAGGTGTTTATTTATATCAATCTTCACATTGGATATAACTTCAGCTGATTTCAATCATTTAGATGTTTTTTGACGTGCAAATGAATAACCCAATCTTTAACAATTACTTACAAAATTTACAAATCACTTCGGAAATAGATTGAATGTTTTTGTGTTTTGGGATGAGCATTGAATGTAAACTGTATTGTGTTCCCATAAGTTATTTACTCAAAATCACCCATACTTACTAGTAAATGTTTTTGTTGAAATAACCACCTCATCATTTCAAAAAGTTCAAATTATAAGCAATGAGCATGGTTTACAAGTATTTAATGGTTAATTGCCCAACACAATTTTTGACCCTGGTTAAAGCCCACGGATAAGTTTGATAAAGCAAACAAATTTTTAATAAATCTTTGACAAAGTATGGTATTGTTTTGCTTGACATCAGAAAACAGCATCAAACCTACATGTAGTGAAAATTGTTAATGTGACTTCATAAATGTAATACATGTATCAA
The DNA here is from genome assembly GCA_001188425.1 of Eucidaris tribuloides. NCBI lineage: Eukaryota > Metazoa > Echinodermata > Echinoidea > Cidaroida > Cidaridae > Eucidaris > Eucidaris tribuloides. The sequence goes on along the minus strand of JZLH01S0304557.1, from coordinate 8,333 downwards.
GGAACAGATATATCACTATGTCTACGTCTATTTCCTATGGCAGAAATAGAACATTGAGACATTTAGCGCATGGAATATAATGTTGGGGGTAGTTTTGACGAAAATACAGGAAGTTTGGGAAGCAAGCCCTCATTTTCTGCTAGCCATTCTGCTCATCGATGATTAAGTTATCATCACCCTCCTGATGTGACAACAGGAAACATGGTAGCCACTACATTGTGTGCATTTTAAAGCCCATGTATAGTTTTGGTTGATCTGAAAACTTTTTTGTCAATCTTTCACAAAGTATTCTTATTCTTTTGTCACCCCAGATACCGTATAACAAAAGCATCAAACTTACTGAAAATTGTTTATGGTGATCAAATTGTGATTTTTTAAATTATGGGAGTAAATACGGCATTATGTAGCATAAGCTATGGAAAAAAAACAAACATGGTAGCCACTGACATATGTTGGCATTTTAAACAACCAAGTATCAGTTTGGAGTCGATCTGAGTACTGTGTGCCGAGTTCGGCGAGAAGGATGCGTTATTGTCACCGAAGATATAGGAAAAAAATAACTACTTACCAAATCTACTGAAAATTGTTGTATAAGTGACAAATTGTGATGTTTAATTTATCTGAGAGCATGTAGTAGTATTACATGGGAAACATGGTACGCCGGACTGGACATTCTGTGCATGTGCAAAAACCACGTATAGTTTTGTTGATCTGAAAAGTATTTTGTCAATCTTTCACAAGTATTCTAGATGTCAACACAGATATCAAATCATATCTTTTTCTTTTTTTTCTTTTTTTTTCTTTTATGTCAATTTAGCCGCAACATTCAAGGGACTCTGGCCACTATCCTGGTACATTAGAGATGAAGTAGTAGCTAGCAAAAAAGGCTTCTGATTGCTTTGAATCTCTCCCTTCCTGCAATATTAAACATAACTTGTCAGCGCATAGTGGACAGCAACGACAAACCTCAGACGTTGAAAAATCACGGAAGGAGGAAGCACGAGTAGCAGTCAATGACCCCTGACGGTGCACGTTGCGTTGCATAGCACCCGCATGATACGCAGAATTTACCGCGAACATCACTACGGGTGCATTGGTGCTCAATATCAATTTGGTAATGTGGACATGACAGGGATTAACAGCATGGAACATATAAACAGCTGCTTACATGTAAGTGAAACATATACTAGTAATTGCCTTGTAGTTTTTCAGATTTATAATTCATATAAATTATAGAAAGTTCTCATCCATATGCCATCTTATCATCAAGTATTTTGAAAGTGCTATATCATGTGATTATTATAATTATTGCGTTGTCGTTGTTATTATTATTTTGATTGTTATTACTTTTCATTGTTGTTATTATTATTATTATTATTCTATTATTATTATTATTATTATTATTATTATATATTATTGATTATTAATTATTATTATTATTGATTGATTAATTTTTTATTATTATTATTAATTATTATTATTATTTACTACTACTACTACTGACTACTACTACTAACTACTATTAATGATCATTAATTTACTTAAAGGGCATTGTATAACAATGTTTCCACAGGGGTGCGAAGCATAACCGCTTGCCCTGATGGCCCGGGGCAAGTAAACATCAAGTCGGGCAAGCATTTTGAGTGTCAACTAAAAATACTTGCCCGAATGGCGCAGTAATAATGGCAAAGCCAAATCCCTAAGTAAATACCAAAACTGTACCTTGCAAAGCAAAGAAAATGGAAATAAATGGCTGTTTTTATCAGAGGAAGCGGCTGGCCCAAAACATCGGCAATTCATTTGCTCAAAATAGCGTTCGCAAAGACCAAATAACGGGTGCGTGGGCCGCGGATCCGAAGTGCGTTGATTATTTGAAGGCAGGTTCTGCCAAACAGAGACATCTGGTGCGTGTGACAACTTGTCCAAGCGAAAAGAAAGAAAATAAACATCAGCGAAAATTGTGGCAAGGATTGAAGAAATAAGCAAGAAAGGTAATTCAGTGAAAAAGTGACCGAGAGTAAGCAGGAAGGCTAAGCAACTGTTTAAAATCATCACGAAAAGTATAATCACAGGCCACTCCAAAAACTCGGCTGTGTTAGCCGACATAGAGATTGCCCAGTCC
>JZLH01S0304512.1:3873-36193 GCA_001188425.1 Eucidaris tribuloides | reverse complement strand
AATCCATAAGATTGCCTATTTTTTTTTAATGAGTTCATGCATAATTGATTTTTTTTATAGAAGCATGTATGGAAATGATATGTGCTGATTATAATACAATTATGATGCACAGGTAACTGCATTTCCGATTTAGGGAGAAATGCGGTACATTTTGGTATATAATATACATGGCAAATGGGTGAGCTGCTGCATATTGTACGTCACAAACAAGCGCTTTAAAAATTCCATAACTCGGTTATTCTTAATGGATTGTCGCCAACTGTCATAGATATGGGTTCTCTGCATTCTTCTTCTTTCATTAAAATCAACTTGAATCAGGGTGACCTTCCCTTTTATATTATTAAATCGTAACTATCAACCAATGTTCGGATTTAAGGGCAAAGAGCAGTGAGGTATATGAAATCTGAATGTTTCGACTAAAATTATTATCTTCCAAATCATTTCAGAATATGTGGCTAACACGTTTTAATACCATTTAACCGTATTTAGCATTAAAATCTACGAACTCACAAGCACAATTAAACTCTTCAGTATCAAACCCGCGTACAAGTTCTGGTAAATAGTGAATATTAAGCTTTTGTTATATTTATTTGTTTCCATAGACCTATTATCAGCCAGTAATTGTCTGAAAATCCACGCCGTGAAATGCTTTGCTAAATTTCGAGAAACTTATGATAAGTAACAAACGTAGGAATGGGGACCATTTTATGATAGGAAAATGTATAAGTGATAATCGCCTGATAATAAAAAAAAACACAATTTGTTTATATTAGATAGTTTCGTCGTAGCTAGAACTAGTATGATTTCCATTCCCTGATGTTTTGTCATGACAGTACTCGTACTTTGCGAAGGACTGATAAAAAGTTGTCTGATTGACCAAAACTTACACTGTATGTAGGTAAGAATAATGAATAAATGAATGATGATGATAGGTGATAATAATAATTAATGATGAGATGATAATATAAAATAATAATAATAATATAGTATAATCATTGATAAAAACGACTACTACTAGCCACCCACACTACTACTACTACTACTATACTACATACAAAATTGACAACTGCTAAAGATTAGTGATATTATTGGACACTAGAAAAATGCCTCAAGGAACAAATCATTTGAAATAGTATACCAACTGTACACTAGCTGGAATGGATTTTGCCAGCTGGAAGGATTTGCCGCTGATTTGTTACTTAAGAGAATCAAGCATAAACATACTAGTATTTTAATTTTATTTGGCGCCAGATAAAATAGAGATCCATAGGGAGCCACACAATACCAACAAGGGAATTGATATCAGTTTTTTAGAATGCAGCCAACGTTTTGACTACAAATTTTCACAGGAGAATCTTGCATAGTTTCTGATTCTAGAGTAGTTTTAGGCCCAAGTTGAAGGACTACCGCCAATCATGTCATTTACCTTAATACATAAAAACTATGCAGAACGGGTGTATGACGTTCCTGCTAAAGTTGGCTTCAGCGATTATTTAATAAATAACGCCTTGCCCAAACCCAAACCCTAACCCTATACCTAACTCCCTAACCCACGTATTCTGGAAACAGATGCAACCCTAACCCTAACCTTAGTACTAAACCTACATAATTCTTTTCTACAATGCAACCTACGCAAGACAATTTGTTTCTATGAGATATTTGTCAGCAGGCACAACCGCTCGCAGAGCAATTGTTGGGGCCCCTACAGAATCATGTAAAGTTTTTCACAAAATATACGAAAATACATGAACAACATATTGCTATAGGCGTAAATTCTTTGGAAGATAGCCCTGTAAAAACTTCACAAGCACTTTTCTAGAAAAAACAAAATAACTGTAAAGCCTTTTATGTGAATAATTCTTTGTGACTTATATTAAGTATTAGATCTATCCATGCCCTGAAAATTGCTCGCTCTAAATCCCTCCCATTTTTGAGAAATTACTAAAAATGTAAAATGTCGCCCGGGGGGGGGGGTTGGAGGGGGGAGGGGGGCATTTCCCACATGTACCGCTAGATGTGCTTAGCTTTACTTTAAGCATCATAATTTGTCACTATAAACAATTTTCAGTAGGTTTGATGTTGTTTTCTGATGTCTGAGATGACAATAGAATACTTTGTGAAAGATTGACAAAAATTTTGTCTGATCGACCAAAACTATACTTGTGCTTAATACTTGTGCAAATAACATAGTGGAATTTATAGTGAGAATGGAATGCAGAATGTCATACAGGTACATTCATTGTCGGTGCCAAATGGGAATTTGACAAGGTAAAATGTTCTTGAAATTAATAGTGTGTAGTTTCTTTGTGATTGATCAGTTTTGTTGGCCCATATTGATGCTAAGAATTTTGCTGGTACAGAATGAGCTCTGTGAGAGGCAATAATGATGCATCGGCTCAGATATGGCAAGTTTCCAGGCTACAGATCATACAATATGAAATTCCTGAAGTTAAACAATCTAAATTTGTTTACCAAGTGTTGAAATCTAATTTCACCCTCTCAGTGCTATTGCTACAGAATTCCATAGACTGCATGTAACAGTATGAAATACTTTGAAGGTGGTACTAGAAGGATTAAAGATTGTCTGTCCCTTTTACAAGCTTAAAATTTTGAAATCTCTAATCACCATAATAAACTGAAGAAAATATGATGTAAGACCATCTCTGAAACTGTAACATTTGGAAGCTTGCTGTATATGCAAAAATTTCTGCCGTTAAATTTCAAAATGACTTTTTTCGTACCACGAAAAAAAGTATTAGTCTGTGTTACAATTCCCATTTTGTTGTTGTGTGTGAAGTCCTAAATTTTTATAAAGCACAAAAATGTTAAATGATTGCTTCTGAAGAACAAAGACCCGCCTAGAATTCTTTTCGACACCATTACACCATTCGCCAAACCCTCTATAAGCTAGACCAAGAGCTTCAGTCCCTCTGTACTCCGGTTGTCAATGTCTGGCTCCACTGACCTCAGTACATGTAGAAAAAGTCATTTTTGATATATAATTCCCCAGGACTGACAGTTATCTCTGTCTATCAAAAAGCGAATGGTGTAATGGTGTCGAAAAAAATTCTTGGCTGCAGTGTATGTTCATAATTTGTGTTTTTATATTAAATAGTGTACAGATAACTCAACAGAGTAACATTTCAACAAACAAAACTGCCAAAAGCCTGAGGCATAGACTATTAATCAGGCATCGTTTATGTGCATTATATGAATTTTACATGACTTCTGAATTTTAAATTTTGAATGTACAGCTTGCCTATCTTGCTCTAGCTTTTGCTAATGTTCTGGTGGTTTTGTGGTGATCTGCAAAAGAGACAGGCTGTCTTTTAAAACGACTGAGAAATATTGAATATTTTTGAAGTACATGTTGTTTATGAAATATACAGTGAAATATACATTTCTAAAAAATGATCATGTTTAAGAACCTCCTCCCCTCCCCCATGTTTTTAACTCTTCATTTACCACAAAACCAACTTCCCTAGCATCAGGCTGTATTTTGTTATTGCCACAGTTATCCCAGGTACCTTACATACTGTAAATGTTGCAGCCAGGGACCCTTCACAAAGAATATTTGGAATTACTATCAACATTTAATTATATGTGTTGTGTTTAATCAAATAGTGTGCTTATGGCATTTGTCTAGATGTGAGAACCCATGAACAAAGCTTATAAATGGTCAAATGTATTAACTTTATAACCTCATTCAGGGCAGAATGTCAGAAATTTTCTTCATCAAATTATACAATGTGCCATCAAACCAAAAATGAGAGTATCATGATCAATTAATAAAATAATACATTTCTTTTAAATAGATTAGCAAAACAATAAGAATGATGCGAAAAATAAACTTACAAAAATGTATTCATTTCTCAATTATAATGTAAATGTTGTAACAAGATACAACCGTGTACGGTGGTTCATTTTGGTAACCTTTGAACTATCAAACTTGGACATGGACATATGATGGTTGACTTGTGATGTGGATTTTAGTGGCTTATATCTTTGTGTTTTTCCTTCTAACTTTACAGAGAAGAATCACCTCGCATATAAAATAGTAAGAACTGACTGCAGAGTGATCAGGCAACTATTCCACAAACATGGCTTCCACGAGGTAAGTGTACACTGGTTTCCATGGTTACCTCTACTAACAGATACCAATTAATCTATAATTCAAACTTTAGGCTCTTTACAACAAGTCACTTAAGTTGCTGTCTTGTTTTATTTTCTTTAGCTGCTTGGTGAGGTTTATGGGCACAATTACAAATCAAGTGTTTGCCCAAACAAGCTAATTTGGGATTTTATTGGCGCATAAGGAGCACCATGCATTTGCAGTGATGTGATATCAATTTTAGCAGTCAGTTATTCTTGGCAGTTTGTGTTTTCATGTGTTGAAATACAATCCCCAAGTGACTGTATATGCCACATATTTCGCATCCATATATTTTCACAATTTTGCTTCAAGACAGGGAATTCACAAGAGTGTATTTTTGCGATTTTGTTCTATGTGCATTCACTTTGTACAGAAATGTCAGGAAGTGAAAATTTCCTTGTTCAGTAAGTCGCGAATTCCACAAAAATAAAACCAGGCGGCGAAATATTCAGCATTATACAGTACATGTAATTCAGTGTGGGATTTAGTTCAATTAATGATTTTTCTTATTCTAATTTTTTAGTTTCAATTCAACATATATCCACCCAAAAATCAATATGCAAGTTTATGATTTTTTGGATAGAACTTTTTTTCATTTACACTTCTCTTCTATTTAAATATCTATTAGATAAAATATTACAGTAATCTATGTATCAAAAGTCATCTGAAATGATTTTCTAATGGTTTAAACATGTAACTGTAAATTCCATTAGCATTGATCAAAAGAAATGTACAACTAAATATTTATGATTTGTAACAAAGTTAGTTTGATTTCATAGTTAGTCTCTTATAATTTATACGTTACTGCAGAGCACACACAAGTAACTTCAAGCGATAATCTCAAATCCTTTTGATAACTTGTTAGTTTGTTACCACAAATACCATAAACCTACCCATAAACAACTTTCTTTGGTATCAATATTTTCCAAATTGTCATTTACTCATTAATAACATCTCAGTGACTCTGTAAGATATTTCGTATGGACCTGTTAGTTTTCTTTATGTTCATTGACACAATACCAAGTTGACTTTGACCTTATTTATTTGCATAGTAGCAGGAGTCCAGTTGAGCAACCTCAATCAAAGACATTAGTACAAAACATTGCAATACAGATTCAGTCTAGCATTTGTGACCATTCACAGCTTTTTAGCATATCACTATGAAATCTGGACTATTTCCACAACAAATTTAAATTCTCAGCAGGATTGGTGTTATAAGAGTGTAATTAGGGGTGATATTGTTTATTCTGTTGAAAATATATTTAAAAAACAAATCTGGGATGACTTCAACAACCATGTAACTTCCTTACAGTAGGCTAAATAATTCCTGCTGTTAGAGTAATTAATCTTTGAAAATCAGCAACATATACACATACTGTATGTATACACAAAGAGTTACTAAGCAGCTTAGTAAACTACGCTTGGTATACAGCGACATTTAACAGCATATGAGTCAGTGATGAATGTTTATCTGCACTGTTTTGTAGATGTAGACTTCTTGTACTGTAGTTTGGGGGTGGGGGTGGGAGGGGTGGTTAGCAGTGTTACAAATACATGTAAGATAAACCTGCTGGAGATGATTTGATTTCAATATAACACATATTTTCCATAGACCCCAGCCCAAGATATCTTGTTTTTAGTCTCCAGTAAGTTAAAAAGTAATCTGTTAGAGACGATTTGATGTTTGTATAACATGCGTTTTCCATAGAGTCCAACTCGAGATATCTTGTACTTAGCCAAATGTACTTAAATTGACAGTGGTAAAACATGTCCCATTTTATTGACCTATTTAATGACATTTAATGACAGATTTAGTGGCATTATCATTATACCAATCACAAGAAGAAATATGTTTTTTACATTTAAACACTTTTCCCAATCCCAGTGTCATTAAATCATCACATCAGATTACATTTTTTAATGGAGAAAATTCATTGCTCACGCTGGCCTTTGTGTATTTTTAGGGTGGAGTGGGGGGGGGGGCAGCTCTCCTTGTCATTTAGGGGCCCTCATCATTCTGAACCTCCTGAGTAAATGTGGTAAATGTTTCTTTACCATTACCTCTCAAGCAGTTTTTACAGCTTCTACCCATGATTTTTCCTGTCAGATGTATGGCATGTACATCATTGTGATCCACATACTCATAAAATTGTTTGCTGTTGGGTGGTGTATCATTAATATTCTAATTTATGATTGTTGTATTTTATCTATCAGGTCCATCCCAACAGCTCAGATTTCAACCTGATGTGGATTGGTTCTCACGTCAAGCCCTACACACTCAGGAGTTTTACCGACTTTCAGAAAATCAATCATTTTCCAAGGTAACCCTTCATTTGTCCTCTCATAGAGAGTTCCAACCCTTCAATACACATTCTTTCACTGGTAAATGATTGATAGTAAATGCTCTGTCTTTCAGTACCATTCACTGCTTATCATTTGTCATTGAAAATGTTTATGAGGAAGTTCACCAAAACCACTAAACTTGATGCAAGGAAGTAGTGTATGGAACCTTTATACGGTATATAAAACATACATGGACTCCCACCCCGCCCTCTTTATACAGAGTGCACATGTATGCTTGTCACATAACACATGTGCATGCATACGTATACCCTCATCTTTGCAAATGAATGAATATATTGAATGAAAGGTTTGCAGAGAGAATTTATGATGCTGATCAAGTTTGCTGTTCATCTCTGTATTATCATTTTTTTTTAAACTTAATTTGATAATGTGGAAAACCTGCTCCGCATTAACCCATTGGGGACGATTTAATTTCACTATATCACATATTATATAGACCCCAACACGAGTTAACTCATACATAGTCTCCAATGGGTTAAATGAATACATATGTTTAAAACCAATATTCAGTGCAAATTCTCTTGTGTCATACCAAAATGAAATCTACATCTTCTTAGGAAATTCAAATTAAAAATTGATTAAACATATTTTGTGAAAATGATAGTAATATAAGTATTTCGACTTATTCAATTTCAGTTCATTTTGTTATGCTTACCGGTAATTTGTGATAAATTGCATTCTAAATTGAGTGAATGTGTCAATTTTGCATATTGCAGTAGGTTTCATTTGTGGTATGCCAGGACATCTTTATTATCAAGGTGACCTTGACAGGCAGCTATGCATTGTCGGCGTTGATTACATCGAACAGCATTATTATCACTGACTCATGACAGTGTCTGCGAGATATGTTATGAGCCTATTAACTCATGTACCCTGCCCACCCACTCATGGGTAAAGGTATACTGTACCAGCTTCCCGTAGTTTTCTAGGAAAGGGTAACCTTTTTGTCCAGCTATCTCAGACATCACATTCCTTTAAAAGGGGTATAGTAAGCAGGTGTATCAAGAGAAACCACAGTAAAAGGAGTTAATTCCCAACTAACCTTAACAATTATTTTAAAGAAAGTGTGTTTAAAAGTTTCTCATAATTAATTGATATATTTGCAGTTAATAGTCTCTCTGATGTATACACTACAGAGATTTATACAAAACTAAAACTAACTAAAACTTGTGGCACACCACAAAAATGGTCTTAGCTCAAGTGAGTGAGCTCAAATAAATTGCAATGTAAACATGAATTTAAAGGCAAGATCCACCCTGATGTCAAGTTGGTTTTAATAAAAATAGAACAATGAGAGAAAGAATAGCAGAGTTACGAAGTTTCAAAGTAATTTTGTGACGTCACATATGTCGTGATATTGATTCAATAAATTGCCATTTTCTATTGGTTCAAGATAACTATTTTTTTTTCATAGAAGGATGTATAAAATAATGTTTTTTAATTATATATTGAATGTACAGGTGACATCATTTTCAATTTTCTGAGAAAATGACATTTTATGGAATTTATATCACATGACAATGGGGAGCTGCTCGCATGTGAAGTCACAAATTTAATCTTTGAAACTTCTTAGCTCCGCTATTCTTTGGTGGATTTTTGACAAACTTTCATTAATGTGTTTCTCTCATTGTTCTGCTTTTATTAAAACCAACTTGACATTAGGGTGGACCTTGCCTTTAAGTAGAGAATGCATTGCTGATAAAAACAATTTATTGTGTGAATTCAGAATAAGAGAAAATCTTGTATCACTTCAAAGAAATTTTTTTTAGAGTGTATAGTTCTGGAAAATTATGTTATATATATTGGGTGAATGAATGAATTGAATGAATGAATGAATGAATGAATGAATGAATGAATGAATGAATGAATTTTATTAACTTTCTCATATGATCCACAGTGGGATATTGGAGAAAACAATATAATAAATGATATCAATGATAATCATAACACAAAACAAAATAAGAAAAAAAAAAGATTAAAAAAAAGATATAAACACAAACTCGTGACGGGTTACAATGATTACAATAACTATAGAATTAAAAACCCCTTGCAATGTGGTTAAATAAGTTAAAACGAATTAAATAAAATCAATTCACAAGATGAGTTGTTGATTTTCTAAACAACTATAGTGACATAGTGAGACGATTGTCTTTGGCATAATAAATTAAGTCAATTAACTATGTGGCACAAACTAACAAACTTTAAAGATGTAAAAAGAGTTAAACACAACTTAAATTAAAAATTGTTGATAGATGTATAGGGACAGTGATTTTCCGCGATCGCGGAAAACGGACGGAATTCACGGAAACAGCCTTTCGAAACGGAAAGTGGCTTTTCAAACGGAAAATCACGGAAAACGTATTTTTCCTCAAAATGTTTACATTTCGAAGGGAAAAACCTCGAAATTTGTAAGTTTTGTAACAGAAATTACAAGAAATTGACCAAAAAATTGTTCTGAAACGACAACGAAACAGTTAAAAAAACTTGTGCAACACCATAACCAACCAGGCCGATTGCACAGTGCATCGACATACGACGTAGTAGATGACATACGAAAACGAACACAACAGGTCTGCAGGAACACACGAGTGAACAGAAGTCAGAAAACATCACAGATCACAAAACCAACAAACAACATTGAGCACCATGATCAACTTCAACACAAAACTATATGTCTAATTCATCAAATTATATTCACAAAACTCACCACACAAGTCGTTTCTCACAGCAATCACTATGATGACAACATTTTTCGCACCTTTATTCCAAAATAATATCATCTTGATAGTTCTACGAACGAACACTGACAAACGTGTCTATACACAGTACCTGGCCGGCCGTCTATACCAAAGACGTTATAGCGCCGCTAGCGGCTTCGCAGCGCTCTACGATCTTTGGTCTATACACAGTACCGGGCCAGTCTTTGAATGGTGTCATATTTTGCGCATACGGTAGTGCACACTACGACTGCACAATACCTGTGCGGTGGGATTCACCAGTCTTTAGACTGCGACCATTTACCGCGCAGTGTGGTTGTGTGCATCATACACAGGGAATGCACACAAACAGATTACCAGTCTCGCTGATGCACAACAACCACTGAACTAGTTCAGTGACAACAACATACAACAGTCGGCTAAGCCAAATGTGGGACTAAGCAAGCGTGATCGTCGTTGACACGATGTGGATAGAAAATGTACTACTAGAAAGTCGGGGAAAGTTAGAAAAGTGGAATAATCAAAATCTCTAAACGTAAGCAACCAAAATTAAGTTTAAACGCTAAAACGGATTTTGTCAAAAGCCTTATACGTATGCATGATTTCGTGCGACAAAATGCGTAATTTGTATTGATTTCTATGTAAACGGAATTGTCACTTTTTCATGTATACAAAGTCTATGGGGAAACGGAATTTCCGTTTTTCAAGCACGTTGAAACGGAATTTAAGATTTCTGAAACGGAAAAGGGAATTTTTTGAAACGGAAAATCACTGTCCCTAGATGTAGCTCATATAAATCGGAGCAAGATGAGCTTCATTTGTTGCCCCTGAATCATCACACTACCTAGTAAATAGGTGTACTTTGATGTGCATGCTTTGATGACACTGAATTTTCATATAGCTATTGAAAAATTGTTATACTAAACTTTGTGATTGTTATTTTCCCTTTTGTTTCTTACATGCAGGTCCTATGAAATAACAAGGAAAGACAGACTCTACAAGAACTTTCAGCGAATGCAGCATGCAAAGGTACATTGCCATGTCATTGATGTCTTTGGAATTTATCTGTAGGAAAACAATTCTTCCGTGAAATTGAGGAAAATCTATTTTGCAGCATTGCATCCCATACTATCGTGAAATATTGTGATTATTTGGTCTTTATTTTAAATATTGTATACCAGTGCTTGAAATTAAAGTCATAACCACAACCTCCCACACAACATATTGTGCATTCCCAGTGATAAAAAAAAAATGAAAGCCAGTACTAACAATACAACTAACCCATACGTCATAGTTGAATTAAAAATCACCTTCTCTATTCTCTTTCAGGGTACTCGACATTTTGACTTCTTGCCACAGACGTTTTGCACGCCATCAGAATATGATGACCTGGTTGGTAAGTAATGTACAAGGAGAAGGCATGTGAGGGGGAGGGGCAGGGGCATTTGACAGGGCGTATTCTAACAACCTGAACCTTCGGAGCACCGCTAACCATTTCTTTACAGTAACAACAGTAGTAAAGTGCAATGACATTCCCATGTTCTGTGTCTTTTTTTTGTAGTTTCCAGTTACTTGTTTTATTTCACGCTGGCAAGATTTTACCCGGGTGCACCCAGGTACACCCGGGGAATCTCTCAGCATGAAAGGACACTCGGTTGAACTCCCGGGGAACCTCCGATTAAATTTTCGAAAAATTTTACCCTCCAACCGTCCAGGGTAAATGGGAGATGGAAAAATGTAGTTCAAATTTGTATAAAATAATAACACTGATAGAAAGATGGAGGTGTAATGGTGAAGTGTATTAGTCTCTGCATTTCACACAGGTAGGCTGGGTTTGGTTCTGACCACATACATTTTCATCCTTCAGCAAAGTGATTTATCCACATTGCTGCTCTGCATTCAGAAAAGAAATAGGGAATTGGTAGAAACGGGGTAATAATAATTGCAGGGGCAGTTTGGGAAAGCATTGTTTGTCACGGAAGAGATTGAAATAGTACAGAAGACAATATTATTATCATTATACCCATTATCTCAAATTAGGACTGTGTCATCTTGGAATTATAAAACACTGAGTTATATGAGTAGATTCCATAATCATATCAATGAATACTTTGTTGTTGTTTTTTTCTAGCTGCACATAATAAAGACAGAGGGACATGGATTGTAAAGCCTGTTGCGTCGTCGAGAGGGAGGGGCATCTTCTTGATCAATAATGTAAGTATTATGACCTGTTCCATAATTCTGAACTTGTTATGTACCCAGACGTGGCACGTTATAACAGCGTTTCACGCACCGGGAACTATCTTGCCAAGTTGAAAACATACCCCAGGGACACAGCTTCTATTTTTCCTCCTGTATGTCTTGATTTTTATGAAAATTCTGTTATCCATCATTTGTTAATGACCGTTTTTGCAACATAATCCTGTCATATGAGAAATTATATTGTATATTAGGCCCCGTCGCACAAGAAGATGCAACTATGTACGTAGTGATGCAAACTGTAATCACAAATGAACAAATTTGTATCAGTATTCCCTTTTACCCACAGCTGGTTTTTATAGTAAATTTACATTATCATACATGGATTTATTAAAGGTTTTGAAAGGGGGGATATGTACTGCAAATGATTTGAAATTGTTAATTGTTTCTGAAATATGCATATTAATCAGACAGCTTCTCAGTTCCCACGATATGTTAATTCTTGCATTTTCCAACTAACTGTGATCTCACCTCGAGAGAAGAGGTAATTGATTGATTTAATTGTGCTACATTTCCCTTCTTTTCAACAGCCTCAGAATGTCCCACTGGATGCTGCGTATGTTGTTTCCAGGTATCTGAACAATCCTCTGCTCATAGATGGTGAGTAACTTAACACTTAAAGTGTCACTGGCACAATTTACTGCCACAAATAGTATACAAATATGTACTCATTGGAGAGTCTCTGGTTGAAACTATGACGAGCCCGAGGTTACGTGGACTGTACTATTTTCCCGAGGGGCGCAGCCCCGAGGGAAAATAGTAAACAGTCAACGTAACCGAGGGCGTCATAGTTTCCAACAGAGACTCTCGTATCAGTACATATTTGTTTTATATCTGTCATCGAATTAACTGGGATAATACACAAAGTAAACAAAAAAGAAAAGAAAATGTACTTAACCCCTACGAGTGCGTGTGTGTTGCACGCCACACAGCTGCGCGATATTTTCATAGGGATACAATTCAATAAACGTATACTCTAGTTGGTAGAGTACAAATTTCACAAACCTATAAAACACTGATTTAATTTTCATTCGTGTCTTAACTGGAATCAAAACTCAAATTTGACAAATCTAACCCAGTGTTAAGTCTGAAAACTTAGCTAGACTCCCATACGGGTGTTACACGCTGTGATGTCTTTCACACGCATGGAAAAAAATATCGTACGGTACACTAAAAATCTCTATACTTCCCCCACAAACTTTGTCTTTCTTTACAAAACACGTTCGGTTGAGATTTAATAGACTCAGAGATCGTGCAAAATGGCAAACAGAGCACTGAAATATTTTTTAAAAGTTTATTAAGACACAATTGCGACACATTTTTGACGTGGAGTGTTATTTTCTGACTTTTGTTACAAGCCATGAAATCTACTAATTTGGGTTTTGACGTCATTATGTGTGACGTCAAAAACCCAAATAGAATCTAACTATTTGGGTTTTGACGTCATTATCTGTGACGTCAAAAACCCAAATAGTCGACTATTGGGTTTTGACGTCACAGGGGCGACACCTCCATGGATCTAGTTGGAATATCATTAATCACATGATGCGCAATTGACCAACCAGGTATCAACAAGCTTACAATGACGGATATAATACCCTTTAAATGAGTACACTTTTACATAGGAGAGGAATTGCCCTCATTAATCATTCATAAACCTTGTGTTTTTGCATTAGATATTTTCCTACAAATTTTCATACAACTCCAAAGGTTGCCTAATATGTAGCACAGTTTGTAAATGCTTGACACATTACAAGTTAAAAACATGACCTGTCACCATGATACTCTGATAAAGTGGCAGATCTTGTGAAACATAAACATGGAAAGGAAAATACTTTGGGTTAAAACTGTAAATTTTCCTACTTTTGCAATATGTTAAGGTCATAAAACTTTTGATATTTGAGGACACTTTACTTTCATACTTTATATCATAATTACAATATTTGGCACTTTCCTTACCTTTGGGTTGTGCGACTTTATCAGGTTAACGTGGTGACGAGTCACATATACTTTTACTGTCACCACAAAGGGGGGGGGGGGCACTGTTGCAGTTGTGTGCTCTCGTGTAGGAGTCTTCTTTTATATGCATCTGGATGGTACCAGTTAGGGCATTTGTAAATGTGTCATTGTTTTCTGAAATGAATTAGCCTATACCAATGTTGAGGTTGATTCTGAACTCAGTCCAAATTTTGGCAGGTGCAGACTTGGCAAGATGTTACTGTATTATTGACTTAAGCTGGTAACTCATTTACTCATCTATGACACTGGAGTATATAGACCATTGTATATCCATTATATTTTGTGTTTATGTATTTTCAAAATTTTCCAAATACCAAAGAGGATTTTTCACTAATTACTCCGTGACAGTCAAGATTGAAAGGCTTGAAGGAAGACATTAATGTAACAAACATGAAACCTATTTACTAGTTTAACCTGACATTGTCAAGATTGCCCTTTGTAATTTCTTTTTATTTGCAATTTAGATTTGATATATTGATTCAGAGTTACATGAATTCTGTACATTTAGAAATAAACATGTTGCAATTTTGATAGAATCCAACCGTATGGGTTTAGTTTATTTGATGACATTATCTATCATACATTTTGAGGGGATAGGGAGTGGAGTGGATCTTCTAATTTGCAACTCAAGAATAGAACAATGTTATTTTTTTAATACAAGACCTCAACAGTTTTGTGCATAATATTTCCTTCTTGTAAATGTCACATAGGTTTTAAGTTTGATCTGAGAATGTACGTGGCAGTAACATCCTACGACCCTCTCAGAGTGTACATCTTTGAGGAAGGTTTGGCAAGGTAAGTTGTGATATGAAGAGAAAGAGCATTATTACTATGTTTGATCTATTCATTTTAAGTAGAAGGCTTTGAGTATCAAATAACTTGTTTGTGCCATGATTTTAATATGTAGGCATTCTTGTTTGGGGAAGCAGTAGATTATGTACCTATTTTTATATATAAAGACAGTGTGATCAGAAAAAAGAGAATTTTAAAATTTTTACAAAATAATATGTTTGTTGTGTATTGATAAAAAAATTAGAGGATAAGAAAAGAAAAAAGGGTATTATTGTTGATACATGGTTGATTTAATTTGCTTTTGTGAATCTAGACTTAAAATTCAAATTCAAATTCAAATTTATTCACCCATAAAAATCAAATACATACAATGAAATATATATTACACAGCTTGAAAATTAAATCAATTATGGTTAGGCAATCCTTCAAAGCAAAGCTTGAATTAGGGGCCTTCACGTACGAAATGACTTGCTGAACATTTTGTTAAATCTTGTGCAATTAAGGAAGTCTGTTCAATTTGGGTGCAGTTTTTTTTTTTTATTTTGTGCAAATTATCGCCAAAACTGTGTTTGTATTAACAATTGATAACAACCTTCATCGAATTAGGTCACTGATTATTTGTAACATGTTGTTTTAATTCTGCTACAATCAGATGTTAATGAACAATCAATAATAACTGCATAGTTATCTCATAGCATTACTTAAAGGGAGAAGGAGCCAGCAACTAACAGGCATAAATTAAGAAAAAAATGACATTGTGAGAATTATTGTACATGGTGATAAAGACAGCTTAAATAAGGGGTACTGTGTGATACTCACCCTCAGCAAGGCCCTATAGATTAGTTAATTTGTGTTTATTTTACGTCTTTGCAAGTTGCTATAGGGGGAGGAGCTTATCGATTCAAACAGTGCATACATTACCATGGCATGACTAACACACGTTGGGTGGCATGCATCGGTCACGCATGGCACCTCCAGACCAGTGCACGTGCGATCTGATTGGTTGGCAAGAACTCAAATTTTTTTCTTAACTTATGCCTGTGAGTTGCTGGCTCCTTCACCCTTTAAGTTGTTAGATTTTTAGTGTGAGTTAAAATGTCTACAAGATATGTTACGATTTATGCTTTTGTGTTTCTTCTATTACAGATTTGCTACTGTGCAATATCAACATAACAACAAGACAATACGAAACACAATGATGCATCTGACCAACTACAGTTTGAACAAGAAGAGTCGCGACTATGTCAAGTGAGTTTTTCAAATTGTAGGATTACTACGTGTTATGTATAGCCAAAATTTTCCAGGACAAAAGGTGCAAAACCAATACACAAATCTTGTATTTATCACAAAAAATGTTGAAAATATATCTAAGAAAAGTGTGAATGTAGTAAGACATTTTTGTGGGAGGGGTTGGAGAGGAGAGGAAAAAAATTGAAGCAGTATAGAATGTTACCCTCATTGACCAAAATGGTACAAAAGGAGGCACAAATTTCCCTCCGTGTGAATCAAATATACTTAGTTGTGCAATAATGTAATTTTTTGTTGTGCAATTCTATGTTATCATGTCCATGCACATGTCCTGAATGTGTGACTTTATTATTTACCCTAAAATAACTGGGTCTTTTGGACCGGGGGAGAGGTCTGGAAATGATTACATTGCTTGACAAAAGGGCATGGAGTTAAAAGTGCCTCCAAAAAACTGTTTGATTGATGTAAAAGTAAGTAATTTTGAGCTTCTTTCACATAATTTGGCCCAAAGCCTTAATTTGCAGTAGTTATAGCACTACATGCATATCAGATTAAGACTTTGGGGCATATATATTTGTTTTGAATAACAGCAAGACAAATAGTTTGAACTATGATATGAGTTTAATGAAACAAATCTTTCATTTTTCTGTACTTTGTGTGATCTGATTGCCTTCTTGCTGTCATTCCAATTTCAGGTGCGATGAACCCGACGTTGAAGATTATGGTAATAAATGGAGTCTGGGAGCCATGTTGAGATACCTGAAGAAACAAGGCAAAGATGTCAAAGGTATGAATCAATCATCACATGTTCAACTTGTATTTATGGGGAAAATTGCAAGAGTAGATATATTTTCTTGCAAACTTGTCACAACATTTTGCTGAATGAAGTTATCCTACATTTTCTTAATATTTGGAAATATTTTGAAATGTATTATGATTTGTGAGTGTGTCTTTTGATATATTGTTGAAGTGTGTACACTAATCCTAAAAGAAGTAAATGCAGATAAGAATAGAAAATTCAGATGAATATTTAAGTTTTAGCTTTGTGTGTATAATTATATTCTGCAGTAGATTTATCATCTGTATCTTTAAAAAATGATTTTGACTGCCTTTTCATTTTGTCAATGATTTCCAAATTTCAAAGGAAGCAAACATACTTTTGTCATAAATATCTAGAATTCTAGTTCACCTCAAGGTATGTTTGAACAGTTTCACACCTTGTTCAATCACATTTAAAGATTGTCATGTCTATATACCCTCACAGATCTTTTGTAATGGATGTGGCATTTGGAGATGATGCTGTTCATAGAAATATTTATATGTTTTGTGTAGAATTAATGACATTATGTATTTCATGGTTTGTAGCTTTGCTTACCAGGATTGAGGATGTCATCAACAAGACAATAATATGCGCTGAACTTCCAGTGGCTACGGCGTGCAAGATGTTTGTGCCGTACAGGGGAAATTGTTACGGTAAGACATAAGATACATGAGACACCATGTGTGGGCTTAATCATGTTAACCCTTTGTGTCAACTTGCAGTAACCATTTTAGTACCATTGCAACAAAACTCAGAAAACTCCAGAGATTTTGGATTTGAAATTCTGACTCTGATACTGAAAGGGTATAACCTGTTTTATCACATTTTTTGTCAGCATCTTGGTTTTTGTCTGTCTGGACTCTGGAGAGTTACTGACACTGTTCAGTCACAACTACATTTATGTAATACATGTATAAGAAACATGCCTTAGTTGATTTTTGTGATTTACTGTTTAAGTATATCATTTGTTTATATAAAATTAGGCATTCTCTTACACAAACTAAGTACAAGATATTTTTACTTGAAAAGGAAACATGCAATTTACAGATTATCCATCCTTGTTCTAATGCAGCTGTTAAGTAAATAAAAACAATTATCCCAGCAACTTTCATGTAAATTAAGATGATATTTTGTCTTTGGGGTGACAGCAACTTGTGTCCCAATTTTTGGTGAAAATTAGGTTTGTATGTAATCTTGTTGCCAGGAAGCCAGGTTTTGTTTCGTCCAGATCTGAAATTTGAAATCTCAAAACTAGAGCCACTGTCGCTAGGTAAAACAATGTCTATCCCATATGTTACTGTGTTGAGACACTCATGTTTTTTTGGCTCTCCTGAACTTTCAACATTTTTGAGATCGGAGGTTTTGTCACTGCAGAGACGATTTATTTTCCATGCAATCAAAAATGGTATCACCGTAAATCAATTTTAGATAGTATATCTGATTTGTCTATGTTATTATTTCATTCCAGAATTATATGGATTTGACATCCTCATTGACGCCAACCTCAAGCCCTGGGTTCTTGAAGTCAACTTATCACCATCACTCGCCTGGTATGTTCATTTCTTACAAGTTAATGTTCTTCTTCATTGTGTGAAGGGTGAATTGGATTTCAATCTGAACAGCATTCACAGGCTGACAATGACCGTATTTATAAAAAAAAATGTGAACTACATTATCCTCTATGATCTAAGTGTCTTTTATAAGGTCTAAAAATGAAGCCCTGAAAAAACTGTATTTCAAAATGATTATTTATGCTTTAAAAAAGTGAAAATCGTTAGTTGACCAGATTCACTTGCCCATTTCCTCCCATAGACTTACTGTGTGTAGATCTAGGCTATTGTATCCCCCACTGGAGTGGAAATTGTTTATTCATGCATATCTTGGCAATGGCAGCATAACTTTCTAAACTTTTGTATTCTGGGTTGTTTAGTATAGGTCTATTTAAACACTACTTTGTAGCTCAGATATCAAAGTTGACAATTTTTGTATCCTCTGAACTCTGTTCGGAGGATACTATGGATTTGGCCTCGTCGCGCCGCGTCTGCCGCCGCCGCCGCAGAGATTTCCTTGTGAGCGCTCTACCAGCTGCATTTCTTCTCCGATCATCTTCAAATTTGGTATGAAGGTGTGTTATGGTAAAGCAAAGATGCCTATTGTTTGTTGGCAGTGGCGCCCTCCGGCTTGTCCGTCTTTGTACACAAAAAGGTACATTTTTCAGGTCTGCTTGTGTGCTGATACTGGCCGCATTTCTTGACGGATTTTTTTAAATTTGGTGTGTAGGTGTATCATAGTCAACTCTAGACACCTAATAACTTTTGGTGATGTGCCCAATGTTTCCGCTTTTACAGGGTCAAGTCAACCTGATAGGTCTAAATTGCAAAAATGCTTATTTTTCAATTACTTTGTTGTTACCCAAAGGATTTTATTCAAACTTGCTGTATAGGTGTATGGGTGGTCATTCTACATGTAGGCCACATTAGTGTTCGGTGATGGCGCCTCAGTGGTCCGACTTGGGTGCCATGTCACATTACTTGTATATGATCTATCGGCCACATTTCTTGTCCGATTTTATTCAAACTTGCTCTGGAGGTTTATTGGAGGGGGGGGGTGTCATTCTGCGTAACAGTAGTTTTCAGTGACAGCGCCTCATTGTTCCGACTTTTATAGAATGCCATGTCATATTTCTAATTTATCCAAATGGGGGGGTGAAGGAACGGTTCGGGGGATACATTTGCTCGAAGGGTCCCCCCCCCCCCCCCCCGCCGAGTGCCTCTAGTTTTTTAAATGAAGCTCAAAATTTTAGGCCTATTACTTTAAGATAATGTATTGCGCCCATTTGTATATAGTATGACAATTGGTAAAAAAAGACACCTCCAACCCTTGAAATCTTGATATTTGTGACCCGTCACGCCAAAAGGAGCCACAAGTCGCAACGGACGGTTTAGAGAAAATGAGCAAAATTGTCGGAACAGGTCAAATTTGTCAAAATTATTTTTTTGACTGAAATCAAATCTTCAAAGTCTCTTTAATATCCTGTGAAAGTTTGAGATCAAAATATTCACGGCAAAGGGGTAATATTAACGTTTTTCTGAGAGCCTTCCATTCGACCTCGTGAAAAAAAAAACACACACCGAAAATCCTAGCAACGCAAGACGGCTGCTCATTGGCTGAGCTGTGTCACATGACGTATCGTGATTGATTTGACTACTGACAAGCTATCCTTAACTTGAACTTGATTTGTTATTGTATTCCCGATTTGTTTGCAGTTTCTGATTTTTTCGACATTTTAATCTGCAAACATTAGATTCACAATATTTTGCGTCAATATTAAATCAACAGAGTAAGTACAAATGCCGATGCAGCGTGAGAAGGTATTTGCTGCGCCAGAGAATTTGTAACGTGGTGGGTTTAGAGTTAAGACATGCACATTTTCATTATCCATGTAATTTGTAATCCCCACTACTACACCAAGTACGTGCACAATCAATTAAAACTTTCACAGGTTCTTTTGTTCTTTTGTTACGGATGCATAAAAGCTGGCTCAATCTAGTTGAATAGGCACTTATTCGCGTGGGGCCGTCAAAGAGTACAGAATCATAACTATGCAAAGCGGGTCCCTGTCATGTCTGTCGGCGTGTTAATTATAGGGGGTCTAATTCTTGCACGTAGTCTGGACTGCTGGCGCAGTTGTGCATCAATTGAATAGCGATATAGTAGACAATAAGAAGTTATTTTGTCACTTGAGAATCTCAGTTTATTTAATCCCCAACTTTACAAATTAGTATGAACAGTCGACTTACAAGCATTTACTACTTGTGGAAATTTATTGTGTCAAATCTCTCACCCTAAGACCCCCCCAAGTGTCTGGCGTCCATGGTCACTTGTGACCCGCCTCGCAAGGTACATGCACCGACCGGAAATAACTCAGATGGTCAAGAATCCAACGTGTTTTTGGTAAACACTAAACGAGCATTAAAATCTTACCAAATTCGTTCAAACTGAAAATAGCACTTTCTACAAACCTATAAATTGCAAATGCAAAATTTCAAGAATGATGAGCAATGCAAACGTACTGTTGCTAGGGAGTTTTTCCCCTCGGTTTTATCAGAATTTCAGCGCGATCGCGGTTTCGCATTTTGAATGGACGCTGCACTTTGACAGCGGTTTTCTCGTAAAGTAGATTTTCGTGACACGGTGAAAGCTCCTTGTTTGAAGTCGAATTTCTCCGGGTATACTTGCTTTTATGCAGAATGCAATATACCAAAATAAAGCTTGGAATATGGAGATAGAGAATATGGCAAAAAACAGCTGGACCCGAAAATCGACTTGTGGCTCCTTTTGGCGTGACGGGTCACATTTTGTAATATTGTTGTTCAATTCATAAGTTTGAGCCTGAGTCCTCTTTGAAATAAAACTTTGCAGGTTGTTTTTAATTGGGACATGATGGCAAGTACAAACTTAAGTAAGTCCTCTTTAAAAAAATGGACTCAAGCCCAGACTCAATACAACTCATCTTTTTACTCTGAGATTCACTAATGTGCGTAAAATTGTGAAATAAAGCAGACAAAGGAGGAAGAAAAGGATAAGGATTCAAATGTGGAAGAAGAAGAAGAAAAAGACGGAGGAGGAGGAGGGAGGAGATTACAATGTTCCAGTTATTTGATTTACTTTTTAAAAAATCAGATATGCATTTATTTGAAAGTGCTCCATCTTCTTGTCTTTTTTCAGTGATGCACCTCTTGATCTGAAGATCAAGTCCAATCTGTGTGGAGACCTCTTCAGTCTTACTGGTAGGTTCATTACAAGATTACCCTTTCCAGTTTTGTGTAATGCTCACCAGTTTCTTGGGATTTGGACCCAATATCAATCAATTTAATGAAACACCATATGGAGATGAAAATTTCAGTGTCACGCCATGTTTGGTCTATTTTAGTGTGAATAAATCAAAGTAGTATAAAGCTCTTCGGGACAAATTCAGCAAAACCGGCATTACATTTTGTGTCAATGTGTAAACTTTGGCACAAAATTTCATGTCCATTATTAAAAGTATGTATTTATTTATTTATTCATTTATTCCACTTCTATATAGATAATTTAATTATTAATGGAATTAGTTATTTTTTTTTAAACATTTGTTTAATAGACAAGCATATGTATTCAGTTTCTTTAATCAATCAAAATATTTCTGAGGTTTTTTTTTCTTAATTTTATATCTTCATCTAGTTAGTTCTATTGTTGGTAGGACTTTCCTTTTCACGGTGAAAGAAAGTTGGTAACATGCTTTTTCTGGCACCCATCTGAATTTTTCATTTGCATATTCATTGTTATACAAATTACAACCTATCACACAATTGTCAAACTGAATTGGTACTGAATTTCCACCTTGTTCGTATTGTAAGGGCAGTATATTCCCCAAAGTATCAAACAAACCTTCATACAAAAACCTAAACTCCTTTTAAAAATGTTAACAGACAGTAATGTTCACAATAAGTAGCAAAAATTCAGTTGTTAGACTTTTGAGAGTGTAAACTGTATGTCGAAAAGTTTACTCCAACTTTAGGTGACAAATACAAAAATTTATTGGACCTTTTTGTTTGTTTGAACTGTTACTGTATAGATGTTACAAAACCGAAACATTAGTTACAATAGATTTTTTGTGACTCTCTTCTCATACTGATGGTGAGTATGTTTCTTTATGTTTTCCGTTGTTGTTGACCCCAGGTGTCACTGTCCAGGATCCTGTCATGAGGCGAGTGCAGCAGAGCAAACGAAACCAGGAGCTGGCATCATCCAGTACCCTCAGACAACAGGTGAGAAAATTAAATGGAAATAGGAAGTCTTCCTCCCCCCCCCCCCCCAACAAATTGAATTCCGTAGTATCTGGTAACAGCTGAATAGATTTTTTGTGTGTTTTTGACAATGAAACATGGACCAAACAATACATGCCATGTGACAAACACTCTTTTATTTGGCTATGGTTTTATTTACTGGTTACATATGTTAGTTAGTTAATTAGTTAGTGAGATAGTAAGTTAGTTAGTGAGATAGTTAGGTAGGATATACATTTATTTATTTAGGTATGTATGTATTTATTTATTTTTGTATTCATTACTTTTCCTTTCTCACTTGGAATTAGGCTTTTTAATCCCCAATGCTTGTTGAGAATGACATTGCTATATTTCTTAGGATGATGGGTTAATTCACTTGCATTACAATTTTTGTTGATGGCATAAAAACAGAGAAACTATATTTCTGTGATGAAATCATAAAAAAAAATTGTGAATATTCTGTATGGGATGGTTATTGATTGACATCAGTATATTTATACTAAGATGTAACTGACAATTTCAATGTAGTGATGCCACATAAATGTCAATGCTCCATGTGACTTTGTGTCTTTGTACAGACTGTAACTAATGTTGGGATGGTAACAACTTTATGGACTCCAAATAAAGTAATAACTGTAGGACGTATGATTAACCTTTTGCTGGTAGCTTTTCCACCTCCTCTATTCCCCTGTTTGTCACTCCCTTCATTTTTACAATCATCCCGATTGGTCATCTGACATTTGCTCCGACAACAGTTGCCCCCAGTGATAATATCTCAGAAAACAGTGTTAAGGCTAGGGTTGCCGTTGGATTTCAGGGTGCCCAGCCCATCAGGGAAATCAGGGAAATCAGGAAAAATTATTTCTCTTTTTTCCTGTCAGGGAATTTGATTAAAATGCCTCAAATCAGGAAAAAGTCAGGGAATTTTGATTGGCCCAAAAATCGAAATAAGTCAGTCAGACTCAGTTATATTTTGTTGCATTATCAAAACAACATCCATTGAATGACTGGCTATGGTGTTTTTTTTTAGTGTAGCCTCTTTATTGACTAGTTTTGGTATACTCGCAAATAGTTTTACTGCCAACAACCTTAAGGAAAAAAAATGTCAAAACTGGAAATGAGTTGAAATAATTATGGAATTTTGAGACTAAATCAGGGAAAAATCAGGGCATTTTTTTTCTTGAAATGCTTGGAACCCTGGATTTTCAGTTCAGAATAGGGTTAGGGTTAAGGTTTTGATTAAGGTTAAGGATTAGATTAGGGTTAGGGTTTAGGGTTGAGGTTTGGATTAATGTATGAAATAGTCTTCAGAACAATTGTCGCCAGAGCAGATGTCATGGAACCTCCAGATTTCCCCTTCCCCTTGCAGTTGAACCAGCAACAGGTTGATTTAATTTTTTGTTAAAGTGATAAATCTTGTGAGGCTTGTTTTTGTCACAGATTTGGTTATTCGTGTTAATTTCTGTTGGTTATATATTTTCAAGTTTTGTTCCTTTTGAAGTGTTTTGGTGTAGCCAGGATATGATGTTCTCGATTTCGGTTGGGGGGGGGGGGTCTTGCAGGAGGACCATCAAAATTGATGTTTTTTGTGACCACAGTAGCAGCACTGCTGGGCAGGAAGATTTTTGGGGTGCATATTACGTGGGTTGTACCAACGTACCAGGAATTTTTCATAGAGGGCACCTAGTGGGAACTTCGGGTGTGTGTTTTTTTTTGGGGGGGGGTTGTGTGCTGTAAGCTCCTTGGATATGCCCTTCATATAATGTTTTTTTTTTCTCAAAACACTGAGTTGTGCTGTTACTTGTCCAACAATGGTAGCTGAGCATTGACTGCAAGTTTTTTTTTTAATTATAACTGGTACAGGTATTCTACATTTAGTGTATACTAATGGCAGAGGATTTTCCAGTTTTGTTTTCAGGCATTTTTTATCTGCTAAACCCATTTGTTTTATTTTGGTAGTGTAGGTAAGACAGGTAGATTAAAGAATGCAGAGTAAATCATTAAAATTACTAAAAAAAAAACACACCAAAAAAAAACCTTCTGAAGTATATAAAACTTGTTACTGTATATGGTTGAAACAGTGGTTGATTTCAAAACATAAATTTGCTTGAAAGGATGAATGTTTATTTTTGTGTGTGTCTGTTTTATTGTGTGCATGTGTTTGTGTTACATGAATTAAAAATGTTAATATAATTGCATTCACATAATCACAAAATTTAGCTACTGATTAATAAGGACCAGGGTTTGTTCGTGAAAACTTTGCAGTTGGAATGTACTGTATTACCACGAGATGAATTAATTCCACTTGATTGACTTTCTTTGATAAGTATGCTGTTACAGGTTAAATACATTTATCCAAATGTTTGCAAGTACTTTCTCATTTGTATGTATGTTTAATTGGACATAGGTTTTCAGGGTTCTGTTTGCAACCTTTTAGCTGAAATGAAATTTGACAGAATAAGAGAAGATGATAAATCATTATTTGTATGTTTGCTCTGATTACATTCTGGAACTACAAGATTCTGTAATCTGGCTACTAACATTTAGAAAATTATGATCGTTAAAATTTGAGCAGTGCAGTTTTTATGCACATGTGTGTACCAGACATTCCTCAAGGTCATTTGATGAATTTTGTAAAAGTATACATTCTCACATAAAATACATAAAAGAATCATGGAAAGTTTTGTGGCGTTTGAGAAATGTTGAGAAGTGTCAAGACATTTTTTTTTGAAAAATTTCGCAGGAAGGTTGGTACAAAGTTTGTGCTCATATCACTCTGTTCGTATTCTTGAACTTCTAGAAGATTATCTTTCCGATAAAACTTCTGGAAGATAAATGTGTTGACCATTCACCTCATGTTTGTTCCCTTTGTTTTCTACTTTGCTTGTTTACATTCATTTCTGTCATTCTTGCATGCCTTCATTCAACATTGCCCTGTGTTGTCTTCATTACATTTCACCTGTAGAAGGAGCGCATAGGCTCTGCTTTTTCGGTGAGTTTTTGGTTGTTTTCTTGTCTTTTTGTGTGTCTTTGTACCAATTTATCTCACCGATTCTTTCTTTATTTTTGAGATGGTTCTGTCTTTGATTACAATAAACCAACTTTTTAACTTTCATGCGCAAGCACACACACACACACACACACACACGCACGCACGCATACTATTTAGCATCGCCAATCCAGGATATTGTACAAAATTAGACAAACATGGACTATAAATCAAGATTACACACCTCCAAGAAGAGAGATTGTGTGTATAATACTTAACCAAACAACCTTATCCAGTGCATATTATTTTTTTCAAAATTCCCAACATACCCCTGTACAAACGAGCGCAGTATCCAACCGTTGCACTACCTTGCAAATCGAGGCCACTCCACAATTTGCATGTTGTATGTAGTTGGTATAAAGTAGTATTAGAATTATGTCGCTCATTGGGAAGGCAGCATAACACCCCACCCCCCACATACACACAACACACAGCATCACACGCACACACACACACATGCACACATGCATGATTGTAATATTAGTGTGCATGTTTCATAGGCATTAGTGAAGATTTGACACTTAGTACTGGAATGCAAAGAGTGTACATTTTCAGTTTATGACTTTCAATGTGTGTTTGTTTTTAGGGGCATTAGATTTGCTTCTTTTTGTGACTAATTGCAAGATAATTTGGTCTTGATTATTTGTTTTTGACCATGTAACATCTTTATTTTTTTGTGGAATCCTGTCAATTTGTTGGTTAGTGTGTTTCCAGATTTAATCATAATTATCCATCATCTCAATGAATAATGTCAGCTGTTTGCATATAATTATTACATGTATTTTCCATCACTTACCATTGTGGAATAACAACTATTTCAATATGCGTCATGTTTACGTTACAGCGGCAACGTCCGAATTCGGCAGGTACGATAAACAACAAGTTGTCACGGCCCAACTCGGGCAGAAAGACGGCCGTGCCCAAGGATAGTTCGGGCTTGAGCGTTGAGGAACGTAAAATAGTCCTGGAGAGTAAAGAGGAGTATAGCCGAAGGGGAGGCTGGATGAGATCGTTCCCATCACCTAACTCCATGGATAAGTATGGGTAGGTATTTCAAATAACCCTTCCCCTCCAACAGGACTTTAATAACAATAATAATAATAGTCCATTTTTATATAGCACATAATTCCTATCGGAGATTGGTTTCTTTGCACTGAGATATTATTACCCTGGTCACTGGGATACTGAGTTCTAATCTGCACAAAGATATGCATCATTTCCACTCCCTGGGGAGTATTCATAGCTGAGCTGCCAAGTAGTAGCACATCAAGCCAGACAAACTGAATCATTCTCACCAGGGAAAAAAATAAAATTTTCTTTTCGGGGGCTTCTTTTCCTGTTTCAGTTCTTTCCAGATATTCTTTTGCATTGAACCCTATGTAATTTTCGGGGGCTCTTTTACATAGTACGGGGGCTCTTTTGGCCATTTCGGGGGCGAAATCGCCCTGAGCCCCCGTATATTTTTTTCCCTGATTCTCACCCTACCAGGTACCCATTTATACTCCTGGGTGGAGAGAGGTAATACAGATAAAGTGTCTTACCCAAGGACACAAACGCAGCCCGTGGCAGAATTCGAACCGGGATCTCTAGATCGGGAAGCCACGGCCTTTCCCATTCAGCCACGACGCCTCCGCAAGTCCTGTGATCTCAAAGCATTAGCCCTCTCAGTACCATTGCACTGAAACTACACACGCATTACATTTCTGTGAAACCCTTTTTTTTTGTAATTCTGCATGTAAATCTTCAAGTCTACTGAAGCCTTGATGCGGTAGTGTAGCCAGTGTTTTCCAAATAGAGGGCACAATATGCATAAACCTGCAAGGGGGAGGGGGTAGAGCATGGTGGGTGCATTTGTGTGGAGGTTAATGTTTATTTCTTTTCTAATGCTACACGTGGGGTATCAGAGGTGCAGCAGAAGGGCTCCAGAAATTGTTGAAAACAATGTACCCCCAGCCTCCTCCCCCCCCCCCCACTATGGTTTCACCACTGGTGCAATGTAAGGGAGCCCCCTCCCCCAGTATTTCCGAATGAAAACAAACAACAGTGAAATTAGTCTGTAGTGGCCACCGAAGGGAATCAATAAAAATATGGTCTTTCTAGGCAGGTGGCTGTTATAGACAGATGCTCTTGTTTTTGTGGGAATTAATTTTATTTTGCTTCTGTGGGTGCTGTAGAAAGGAGGTCACTAGGTTTGACCATATTTCATGTGCAGGAATATAATGTGGTAACAAAATTAAGATTATGAAAGACATCGTGCAGGGCTCCACACTAACCTTTTGGATTGTTGCCTGATCAGGAAAGCAAACTTTTTTGTTTTCATTCATCTAGTTGCCCGAACAAAATATTTACTTGCCCAAGTACACCAAATGCTTATTAATTGTGTTACTTAGACTGAGATAGTACCTTGTTGAAAGTGGTTTTACAGGTTACACTTAATTGAAATTTACAGAAAATTCAAAGACACAAGTCTTCTTTAGTACTCTTCTGATTTTAGAGTTGAACATGTTTACTTATTAATACTCCATACAGTCTTTCACTTGCCCAGCAGCAAAACATACTTGCCCTGGGCAAGTGGGCAGGTGCTAGTGTTGAGCTTTGCATAATTGGTAGGACTGCCCCCATCAGAAATAAACATGTATAAAACTCATCACATATATCACAAAATATGTCAAAGAATACTGCGGCTGTGCGGCACAATACAAAAGAAAAATTGTCAGTAATGTTGTTTTTCACCAAACATTATGACAAGTTCCAGACTCCATGGTTCAGGAGGCAATTGCTACTGATGTGGGAATAATTATAGAGACTTGTAAAACCTGGTATATATGTTGTCACAGTGAAATGAAGCAGAACTTGCTAAGTGTGGTCTTCTCTAATGGCATCGTTGGCCTTACACGTAGCCCCTCAGGTCATGGGTTCAAACCTCCCAAGAGATTAGAACTGTGCTTGTCGGAGATTCCTGTCTTTTTACAACAGAACATACAGTATACACAAGGGGGGCAAATTACATTCTCGTCCTTCCTTGGTGAATTCAATAAAAGTGGTAACTTGAAAGTCAATATCATTTTTGTGTGGATAATGAATAGAATCAATTCATTGGTTTATGTTGCCTCGGGCGAAAGAGACCACAAATTACAAATGAGTAACAGGTGGATCAAAGTCAGTTTTTATGTGTTGATCACCATTTCGAAAACAAAACCAGACAAGGGGTATATGTCCCTTATGTCAGACGTGAAAAAACACATGTATGTTTAGTGGTAGAATATTAACCTTGTTCATTGTAGGTAAATCAGGTCCTGATAGATTTATGGACTTAATGACATTGACTTCTATGTTCAAAACTATTACCTTTTCAATGGAAATATGGCTGTTTTATGTGACAATAAACAATTTAATGGCATCATAATACAAGCATATTAACCTCTCTGTAGTATTGGGAATGAAATCCTCTCTCTCGTTTCTGTTTCATTCTTTTTATTTTTATTGTTGTATGTGTCCTTTTCTCTTTTGTTTTGTATTTTGTATGAGTTTTTTGTTGGGGCTAAGTGTTAAAGGACAGCAGCAAGAAATGATTTCACTTTTATTATATCTAGACAAACATTCATGAAGACTGAAACATGTGGAATTAGGCATTGAAATATTCTAAAAGTTGCAAGAGCTTGCAATCACAGACATTTTATGTGATAGTCAAGGTTATACATATTGATACAGACATTGTCTAGTAGTCATATCAAGATATCAAATTGTGAAATCTGGTAAAAGAAAACTACTGTGGATGCAGATGCAAGGTTGTATCCCATCCACTGTGATTTTAAGGAATGTTGGTAAAGCTTTAAAGTTTTGTTTTAATCAGTGAAAGAACTCTTCCCATCTTGACTGCATGTATGTTTGAAATGTGTTAACCCTAATATCACCGGGGGGTGCCATAATGCCCCCTCCCCCTCGACAAATTTCTCGATTACGCCGCTGTGCGAATTTTTTTGACCGCGCCGTTCGCTGGCTTTTTACTTTCAAGTCTCGCGCATCATTTAAGACCATTTTCGTAAAAATCAGACGTACCGTTACAACGCTGCACGACTTTTCGTACATGCATGCAACTCAAAAATTGCTCAAAAACTTGATTTTGTGTACAAAATCAATGCAAATTGTGTTTTCAGCCAAAAATCATAAATGTATTATTATTTTTACTTTTACTGGCTGAAATGGATTAAGTTTATGCTGTTTATGTTCACAAAAGTGTCCCCGACAAAGTTCATCGAAAAAATAATAAAAAACAAAAGGTCAAAAAAACAAAGAAATACATAAGAAATTCACAAAACAATAAAATACATAGAAAATTAATTCTGATTTGGCAAATTTTTTTGTAGATAATTGTTGGAAATGTCAAAATGAATATTTTCACCAAAAATTAGCATTCTACTAGCTATTGTAAGCGAGATATAGGCAAAAACATAATTTCATACACTTATTTGCATAATTAATTACTTAAAAATATAAAAACTCAATTTTTTGAAAATTTTACTATACAGTCTTGTAGTTTACATCCGGCTCTATGAGCGTGCACATTTTCGCGGCGATCGCGCGATCTGCAACCGAGATTTCAGGGGGGGGGGGCCATAATGAACCCAGTTGACATGTTGTTTTTCCTCTTTTACACAGGGTATCGCCGAGTTGGCAGGCCACAACGAAGAATCTCGCTACGAGTTACTGGACATCAGTGACCCAAAGGGTCTTGTCATCCGTGGGGAAAAGTCCCACGTCACCGAAGCAGATTGTGAAGAGTTGGCCCGTCTCAAAACTCAGTAAGTTCTGTGTGATTTGATGAAAGCAGGGCTATTATTTCTATACATTGTTGACCAAGTTCAGGACTAGGCTTTGGTATACTTGGGATGGTGTCTGTGGGAAATGCGTTGCAGCAAAATCAAATCCACCCCAACAGGTTCATATACCTATTAGAAATATCGCTGCTTTTGTGGGCACACTCGATGTAAACAATAGTCACAAAGAATGAAGACTTCATGTTACAAATCTCTGAATTTTTCACACATTGTGGGCTTCAGTGGTACTCAAATAATTTTGTCATCACAAATGTTGGCTATGGTAAGGACTTAGATATCAAATTAATTACATATTAAATGCATAAATGAATGCCAAATGTATAAAAGACAGATACCTGACATTCGTTTAAAAAAAATACCTACATGATCGCACCATCATATTTGTGTAAAGAACATACAATGGCATAACCTGCAAAATTACCCATGCATAATGTTCGTACGTGTGCAAAAAGAGTGGATTTTGGTATGTTTTTGTTGTCTGTTATGAATTCCTCTTGCTATCAATCATTGATACTCATTCAGTCAGAGGGCCATTATCACGATATGTATGGTACATGTAAACATTCCAAATACGCCAGTTTAGTACGCGTATATTGTAATGTACACAGGCCAGTCACAATTATGCGCATAATTTTAACGATGCGGTGGCACATGTTCCTTCTCGGGTCTGCTCATCTCAAACTTTTTGCGGCAAACGAAGCTGACCACTCATTAGTAGTAATTAATAGTTTTTAAAAGATAACAAGTTACTGGTCATAAGTTGACTCTTGCAGGTTCTATTTTGTTACTACCATTAACCTTGTGTAAAGTAGTTTGTTGCAATCTGTGACAGTTACTGAAAATTTGGGCCTTTTCTACCTTTAATAAATAATAATATTTCTGTGAAAAAGGTTCCAGTTCAGAAAGCTGCTGGATTGAACAATTTCCTGTTAACCCTCTCAATCTCATCAGAACAAGATTCCATAAATATTGCACATAACAATCTGAGTTTGGTCGTGAAAGAGTTATTCTCTTTCCTCGTTCAGTTACCCCACCAGCCAGAGAGGCTACTTGAAGGCCCTTCTGGAGGAGAGTCGAGTGGTGGCTGCCCACCGCATGGCAGAGAAGACGCTGAACTCCATATCCCAGCAGCTCTATCCAAAAGATGTACAGAGCCTCAGGTATGTTGATTGTGATACAGTGAAACCCATCTATTGGGTGATTTCAAGTTTGGTGTTGAAATCTGGTGTTAGTGTTGTAACAACACTAACACCAGCTATAACACCGTACTTGAAGTCAGGCCTGGTGTCGGGGTTGACCTCGAATATTATGACATACTTCCGGAAGTTGGTGTTGAAGCTGGTGTTGAATATCGTCTGCTGATTAATTTTCCCATTCATCAACACTAAACCCTAGAGTTTAGGAAATTCGTGATTTCAAGTTCGGTATTGGTGTTGGTGTTGGTCTTGTGAGTGGCATAGCTGACATGCTCGTGTGTGTTGGCTATGGAGAAAGCTTCGCTGTGCGACGCAAACCTCTGAAAGAACCTTTTCCCCTTAAAAATTTACATAATTCGCCAAATTGATATTAAACTTCCATATATGAATAGAGAAAAATAACTTGCCTTTCAGAATCATACAAGTTTTTTTGGCTGGCAGTATTGATTTGGTGTCATTTTTGTAACATTAGTCCAAAAATTTCGGCCATCGGCGTAACTTTCTGCCAACGCCATGATTGCGCGTGACGTCACTCGGTGTTATGTGATCGATAGTACAATCGGTATCGTCTGCTTAAACCGAGCTCGGTGTTGGAGCTCGGTTTAGCAGACGATTTTGTTTCTTCGACACTAACACCAACACCAACACCGAACTTGACATCACCCATTGTGGCCACCCAGGAGAAACAAAAAAGTGGCCTTTATAGACAGGGTCTGTAACACATGATTTATCTCCAGGGGAATCATTTTAGTGGCCACTATAGACAGTTGGCTTCTAAAGAGAGGTGATCACTCAGACAGGTTTTTGACGATAATATGTTGATTTAATAAACGCAAATGCATCATTCTGAGTAACATTGATCGATTCCAGTAGGTGTAACACAGATAGTGCAATGTGTGTACCCCATTTTAGAAGTGGCGCCAGGGTAAAATCCAGTTTGTGACACCCTCCTCCCCCCTTCCCCCCCCCCAAAAAAAAAAACTAGTGGGTAGTCGGGTTTGGAAGAATGCTGATATATGGTGTACCTATGATAGAAA
>JZLH01S0304501.1:24604-54553 GCA_001188425.1 Eucidaris tribuloides | reverse complement strand
ACTTCTTGCAATTTTTTTTTTTACTGACATTGCTATTGTTTAATGCATGTAATCAGCCATGCATGACTGCTCACATGTTAACTTCATGTCATACTGGAAGTGGAATAATGTCTGGTCATATACAATAATGTAACTTTTAATAAAATTTATATGGTATATTTTAACTTTTATAAGTGTCCAAGAACTTTTTTTGCCGAGTGTATTATAAAAGTTTCGAAAAAATTGTATGACGTGGATGATGATGATGATGATGATGAAGATGATGATTATAATGATGACGACGACGATGATAATGATTATGGTCATGTTGATGATCATGATGATGATGATAATGATGATGATGATGGAAAAGATTATGATAATGATGATGATGGAAAAGATGATAATGATGATGGTGGTGGTGGTGGTGGTGGTGTTGGTGTTGGTGGTGAAGATGTTGATGGTGATGACAGTGACGATGATGATGACAATGATTACGGTGATGATGGTGGTGAGGATGATGGTGATGGTGGCGATGATCATGATGATAACGATGCTTAGGGTAAAGATGGTGCATGGTGGTACTGATCATGATGATAACGATGATGATGATGATAAAGATGATGATAATGATGGTGGTGATGAAGATGTTGACGGTGATTACAGTGACGATGATGGCAATGACTATGACAATGACAGTGGTGAGTTGGTGATGATTGTGATCGTGATTAGTAACGTGATGAAGATGGTGATGATGGCGTGGTGATGTGTAGGGCCAATCATAGATTTATTTATTTATTTATTTATTTCATATATTTAAAAAGGGTAGCCCAAATCAGTACAATAATTTCTGGTTTTCGTTGGGGCCCTTTACAAAATACAATTGCACAAATGACATAAAAATACATTTCAAGGTAAAAATTAAATTTACATAGGATATATTAAATAATACATAATACATTTTGATTTGCATAGACAACATATTTATACAACATTTAATAAAATTAAATCAAACCACGTTAAAATGAAGATAATTTTGTGATGCCAGTGTGTGAAAAGTGGATATATCTGTACGTGAAGATTTTATGTGTGTGTGTGAGTGTGTTTTGTTGTTTGTGTGTGTGTGCGTGTGTGTGTGTATGTATGTGTGTGTGTGTCTGTGTGAGTGTGTGTGTGTGTGAGTGTCAGTGTGTCTGTGTGTCGTGGTGTGTGTGTGTGTGTGTGTGTGTGTGTGTGTGTGTGTGTGTGTGTGTGTGTGTGTGTGTGTGTGTGTGTGTGTGTGTGTGTGTGTGTGTGTGTGTGTGTGTGTGTGTGTGTGTGTGTGTGTGTGTGTGTGTGTGTGTGTGTGTGTGTGTGTGTGTGTGTGTGTGTGTGTGTGTGTGTGTGTGTGTGTGTGTGTGCGTAAGTGTATGGATGTTGTGTATGGGTATCTTTGTATGCACAACAATATGACATAACTGTATCTTCCGATGACCTTTCAGGACTTCAGAGGCGGGTTGGGTTCGTTTTGTCACAAAATGGCAGTAAAATTGAATTCTGATAAATAAGACTAGCAATTGGCAATGTTGTAATTTTGGCCCGATAATTGTAAATTATTCGACAATTATATCTGCAAGAAATACAGGATATGGTTCGATTTTATGTGAAAATCAATGAACTGCGTGTGAAAAACTTAGTCAAGTAGATTGGGAGAAAATGTATGTTCCGGGAATTGTTATTTTACCATACATGCCCATTTGTTAAAAATGTGTCTCCTTGGTTTTACGTATAAACTCCTTGTCTCCTTTCTTATCCTTCCGCGTCATCATGCCTTTTTCATTCTCCTTGTTATATGACTTGTTTTTTGTTCCTCTTGTATAGATTTCACCTCCGTTTTTTTAACCCCTTATCCATTTCTCGTCTCCTTTAGACATGTGTTCTTAATTCCCCCTGCATCCTCTCCTACTCCTCCTCCTTCTAATTCAACTTCTTCTTCTTCTTCTTCTTCTTCTTCTTCTTCTTCTTCTTCTTCTTCTCTTCTTTCTTATATCTTCACTTCGCTTCTCTTCTTCTTCTTCTTCTCCTCCTCCCCTCCTCCTCCTCTCCTCTCCTCCTTCCTCCTTCTTCCTACATTCCACTCTCTTCTTTTCTTCTTCTTCTTTCTACTTCTTCTTCTTCTTCTTCTTCTTCTTCTTCTTCTTCTTCCTTCTTCTTCTTCTCCTCCTCCTCCTTCTCCTCCTCCCTCCTCCTCCCCCAACGCTATCTCCTCCTACTTCCGTTGCCGCGGCGCCTTCCTCCTCCTTCTTCTTCTTCTTCTTCTTCATCTTTGTATCCGACACTCTTTTCCTATCTGCTATTTCATTTTCTTGTCCTCGATGTTGTTTGTTGCTTGCAATTCTGGTTTCTTCTTTATCCTTGTCATTTTCTTCAGGTTTCTGTTTCTTCTTGTTCTGTAGTCCTTCTTGGAATCGTATCCCTCATGTTGTGGTTTTCACACCAAGCCCATCGACAACATAAATTTTCCACCTCCTTTATGTTGGAAGGATGATATAGCTTGAAGACCATTCAGACATCGGCGTGTGATGTTAGTTTAATTTGTTTGTTCTGAGCCTCAATTAAAGCTCTTTTACAAATACGTGCAGAATTCCGCTATGTGTGCTCTCTCGAGATTTATGATGTCCGTTCTCAATCAATTATTATCAAGTAACAACAACAGATGAGCACCGATGTTTACCTTGCAGTCACGGCCATTCCTTTTCTGAACGAATTGCAATTCCAAACCGAGTTATTTTGGTATAAACAACTTTGAAAGAAAATGACTTCCAAGCAAAGATGGCTTTCTTTATACCAGTGACACAAAGAATAGATTGGTACGTGGTAAAGGATTATAGGCATGAGATATTGCAAGGTATGTTGTGTTTGTATTTAAAGATCGTATGTATACACCATGTACAATTAAGAACGTAATAAGCTTCACGCCTAATGTAATACTAGTACATGTACAGCGACAGTGACAACAACAACGACGACGACGACGACGACAACGACGACGACGACAACAACAACAACAACAACTATAAAAACTACCACCACTACTACTACTACTACTACTACTACTACTACTACTACTACTACTACTACTACTACTACTACTACTACTACTTCTACTACTAGAAGTAGTAGTCTACTACTACTACTACTACTACTACTACTACTACTACTACTACTACTACTACTACTACTACTACTTTACTACTACTACTACTAATCTGCTACTTCTACTGTTGCCACTGCTTGGAGAGGAAAAAAATGATCATGATTAAGGGGCGAAAACAAAGCTAAGAATGATGAAAACATATGAAAAAGAAAAAGACAGAGGGAAGGAGACAGTGATAACGACGACGACGACGACGACGATGATGATGATGGTGGTGGTGGTGCCACTGATGCTGACAATTTGGGCACCAGTGGTTGTGGTGATGATGATTAGGATAATATGACGTCGTCGACGACGATAATGATGGTGGTGGTGGTGATGACGATGATGATGATTATTATAATGAAGAGGGAGATGAAGTTGGCGTGTGTTGGTGGTAATGATGACAATAATGATGATGATGATGACAATAATGATGATGATGATGACGACGGTAAGGTGAAGATGATAATGATGATGTTGACGATAGCATGAAGAAATTATGATGACGATAACGAGGATGACGGAATTGCGTTAAGATGTACAATGAAATTGTAAAGAAAACATAATGTAATTATCATGGAAACGAATTAATTTAAGTACAATTAAGAGATTACTAGAAGAAGCACAGGAGAACATGATGATGATGACGATGAAGATGATGATGATGATGATGATGACGATGGTGATGATGATAATGATGATGATGCATGATCTAAAAGGGGAAGAAATAGGAGTAGTTAGAAGAGTAATGAATTACATAACACCAATATATCACAGAGATGATAATTAGGCGAGGATAAATTTACATCGAGGTACAAAGTGGACGAGAAGGCATAAACTGTGGAGAATACGAATCCTTGTGAAGAAACAAGAGTATATGCATCGTTCAATTAGCATGTATCGTTAGTTTATGCTTGCTCAAAGCACATAAAAGAAATTACGTTAATAGAAACATATGAATATGCTTGATGATGAGGCAGCCATTTTCCGCATCTTCTCGGGGGAGCGATCGATATTGGATGCACATGTTCGACATTTGACCCAAGTAACCCCAATTTGTAATACGCCGTGCAATCACGAATATACGACTTGATAATAAAAGACCCTGCTCTGACCCTAGGAATGGCACCCCGCGTCCAGCAGATGGCTTGGTATCATCCGAGCAATCTAACGATGATATGAAAGACATAGAGGAAGAGAATATAATGCGACCAAAGAATAAAGAGAACAAACTCAACTTACTTTTGAGATGTGTACGGGTGTGTTGAAGTCTTTTCCACCGGCAAGTCGAAAGCCCCATGGTCCCGACCCGGGTATTATGATGTTTAAAACTTCACCCATATTTTCTAAAGTGCAAATTTTATACCCGTAATACGAAGTGCAGGGGCCTATGTACACACTGGTGGTCTATTGCATAGACGTGCGTGATAGATATTACCCGGGGTAGGATGCGTTGTTTGCTTTGGAGGTACGGTGAATTAGTTATCCTTCGAATCGATAGCGTTGGTCGTTTTCGATAGCAGTCAGAAATATCGAAATGTTTGAAGGTAATCCCGAGTTTGACATTCGTGGTCAATTTTATTTCGGGAAACTCTAAAGGTGGATTTAGAAGATTATTATACGGGGTAATACTAACACTTTTTGCGTAAGTTCGAATCCAATTATATCAGAACAAAAAAAAAACAGGAAAATAGAGGTTTTATTAAATGAACTATGCGGAAAGGTATCTCTGCAGCATTAACATTTATGATAAATCATTTAAATTTTGGAGTGTCTATTGCCATATTGCTTTACGCTTTATGTTTTGTCCAATTTTACTATGTTCTCAAAATTATACGTTTTCCTTTACTTTGACATTAATCATAAGATTAAGATACGAACCGTGGAAATTTGTATTGTTTATATACATTTCGGGGTTGCATTTTCGAGGATAAAATATCGTCCTCTGAGAAAGCGTCATTTTGATCGGTTCAAAAACCTACTTGGAAAATAGTGTTCCGCTCATGTAACTTTCATTTTCGACAAAACGATTTATACGACGGATACTCCAGAATCGCCAGCAACCGATATCACCAAGAAAGTGCAATTTGTCTCTATCGATCTAACATGATCGAAAACACGCGTTCGAATTCACTGACAGCCCTCGCACGTTGGTTGGGTCTTCTGCCCAGGGTTTTGACCATAAATGAATGTCATGAATTCCAAGTATGTCCCCTAATCGGAGTTCGCACGCACGGTGCGCGTTCTGCGGCGACGTACATACAGGCGTCCTCGTTCCCTTGCAGCTCGCACCCGCGAACAAAAGTTGTCGTAGTTTGTCTGTCAACTAGCAGACGACAGGCGTATTATTTGGCGGGCGGGCTTTTACACGTCGTAATGTGGGAATTCTCTCGGGACATACTCGCCCGCAGCCTACTATACCTGCCTGATATGATAAATGGCAGAATTATTAACAGGAACATGCAGCTAATTGCATTGACACTCAGCCATTATAAATAACTAGGATAGTTCACAAGAAGATGATTGAATTCTTACGAAAATCTAAATTAAGATCAGACATAATTATTAAATTAGATTTGAATATATACAGTTAATTAGGAAACTAATGGATACTACATGAATGTATACTCAATTACAGAATGCGAGAGACTAAGAAAGGGTACTAATTAATTTGACTTGCTCACATTTATAAACATTTATGCCTCGGTCCATGCATGCACATTTAGCACTTTCATCCTTTCCTCGAGCATTTTTCTACATGTATTCATTTTTGTCATTAGCGATAATTTCACTTTCTTTGCTTACACTTGTGAATTCTTAATTCATAAACATAAAACTCATTTTGTTTCTTTTGTATCTTGTATCACTTCATTCATGTGATTGGCGCACTGAATGTCATATTTTATATGATACATAATTATTTCTATTCACAGCGTTTTCAACATTAATCGATGCGACTGGCTCCTTAATTCTATGAATTCTTTAATGTTATGGTGTATCTGACACTGGCTATCTAATGTACAAGTGCAATGTGATGCATTCTCAGTGCAGCATGTTAGTTTCATCATCATCATCATCATCATCATCATCATCATCATCATCATCATCATCATCATCATCATCATCATCATCATCAATTCCCATTTATTTCTGTCCGCCGTTGTTCTATTCCACACTGTGTTTGTATCAAGATGTTATTTCATCTTCTCCTTTGTCTGCCTGTCTTCATAATTCTTAGTTGTCATTCTGTGGGTCTCAGTCTGTCTGTGACCGTCCCCACTTCATTTCGTGATTTTTTCCTATGATATCGTTGATTTGTTTTTTGTCGTATGTCGGTAAATTCACCATAGACCTTACTACACGGTCAAATTGAGTCAGATAGAGCATTCTTTCTATATCCCTCTGTGTAGTTCTCGATTTCTGTTCCATTTCCCATGTTATTGACCAGGTTTTTGCTCTATATTATATGCCAATGTTGTTAGAATACACTGATCAAATATTCCCTTGTTTTACTGAAAGTGGAGTTACGTTGTTAATTAGAAATTTTACGAGAGTGCGATTACCTCGTCAGTTGAACGTTTATATAACATCAAATGTTCGAAGCATCTCGTTCCGTCGTCGGGGTCAGGAAAAACGGATATCAGAAATGACCATTCAATCCCAAATTTATCATCATTGGACGGAGAAGGCATCATATCGTGCCCTGTTTCTTTATTCGTTTATTCATGGAACCAACAGTCCAAAACGTGGAGTATGTATGTATGTATGTATGTATGTATGTATGTATGTATGTATATACGTATGTATGTATGTATGTATGTGTGTGTCAGTCTGTCTATCTACATATCTATTTACATCTATCTACCTACCTACCTATATCTACCTACCTACCTACCTATCTATCTATCTATCTATCTATCTATCTATCTATCTATCTATCTATCTATCTATCTATCTATCTATCTATCTATCTATTTATCTATCTACCTACCTACCTATATCTACCTATCTATCCATCTACCTATATATTTATCTATCTATTTATCTATCTACCTACCTATATCTACCTATCTATCCATCTACGTATATATTCATCTATCTACCTATCTATCAACCAGCCCATCAATCAATCAATCAATCAATCAATCAATCAATCAATCAATCAATCAATCAATCAATCAATCAATCAATCAATCAATCAATCAAAACTATAATAATAACGTCTGATTTACCCACAGTAGCCACTTTAGTCAAACAGACAGATGTGTTCCTCTGACGCGATCTGAGAAAGAAGACACCACCCCGCGAAGACAAAAGCGCCTCCTATCTTCATAAGACAGTGGTAAGAAGGATACGCCCCATGTTTCAGAAAAGACCTCCTCAAGTTGTAATATCTTTTTCTTTCTACATTCTAAAGACGGTGCATTATTGCAAACATCCTAAAATTTGCTGTCATGCGACTTTTCAATACATTGGATATAATAATATGGACAGAAGGCCATCATTTTTATATAAGTAGTCTTATCCTCCTTACCAATGTCTTATGAAGATAGGAGGCGCTGTCGTCTTCGCGGGGTGGTGTCTTTTTTCTGAGACCGCGTCAGAGGAACACATTGGCATTTTTTGTTTGTTGGAAGTCTTTCCAAACCGTCAAAACCGTTTCACGGTAAATGTGAAACCGAATTACGATACTAGTGTGAATTAACACCCCAACCCTACAGGGAGGCGAAAAATGTTATATTTTATATTCCCGCCCCTCTGCCGTGCGTGTGCCTGCATTTGATAACATCTCTCCGCATTGGAGAAGAAAGGAGAAAGTATATTCATCGATTCCTTTTCAAATAATTTTGCATTTTCCAATAATAAACTTCATTAGGACATCATCAGAGAAATACCCCCTTCAACTCAATATGCATGTGTTATAGTGTATGTTGCAATACTTTTGAGTAGGGCGGGTATGAATTTGCAGTAGAACCATCAAGTTTTGGTTTATGTTTCATTTTTGGAGGGGTAAGGGTTGGGGGAGGGGCACACAATATTGTCAAACTGACGAGTCACATAAATAGAGAGGAGTAAACATGTTTTAACAATTATATGTCCAGACACAATGTTTCTGACAAAGACTATACATGTACTTATAATCTATATTTTGGAATTTGAATAGTTATAAAATTTATTGGAGGTTGCACAGCTACTGTGCAAAAATTTAACTAAAGCAGTTCGACTGCATCATAGTCCATGGGTATGCCTCTGCATTCCAATGCCAATTTCAAATTAAATTGCAGTGCCTCATGGACATTACCATGGTAACATGGTGAAATCCTATGTACAAAGCCTCGTGACCTTTCCACTCCAAATCAGTAACTGTTGCATTGTATTACACCTGCAATTTTTAAAGCTCACAAACTGTTTTGGAAAAAAGTGAAAAATGAAATTTTCTACTTTTTTTTTTTTTTAGATAGATCAATATCATCAATGCCCTGAAAATCACATGCTCTGAAATGCTTCCATTTTTGAGAACTTGATGAAGAATTAAAAAGTCAGGGACCCCCCCCCCCCAAAAAAAAACCCCACTTTTTGAAGTAGGAAATGTACAGAGTAATGATGTGCTGTATGATAATTTCAAAATTACAATACGTCACTACATGTATATATATACAGGTGTGATGCTGTTTTATGATGTCTGTCATGACATACCTTACTTTGTGAAAGATTGATGAAAAAGTTCTCTGATCAACCAGAACTGTCCTTGGGCTTTGAGTTATGATGTTTTTGAGCTGAAATCAGATACATACAAGGCTCTATGACCTTGACCTTTCAAATGAAATTTAATCAGTTCATCACTGCCTCATCATACTTGAATCAAGTTTCATTAAAATCTGATCAGCCATTCTTAAGTTACTGCTGTAACAAGCCAAAATTAGACAAATTTGAGGCTTTGTGACCTTTGACCTTTCAACCCTGAAATCTAATCAGTTCATCATAATTTATACTTGACTAAGTTTCATTAAAATCTGATCAGCGATTCTGAAGTTATCATGGTAACAAGGATTGGTAATGAGTGGACAACTTTAAAACATGATGCCTCCGGCCACCTTCGGTGCAGAAGCTAACAACAAACAAATATAAACACAAAGCAAATATCTTCTGATTTATTATACAACAAGATAGTTTTATTATAAACAATAATATATATCATTTAACAAAATATATTTAGAGTGACTTGTGTGACAAGATAATACATGTAACATATCTTAAATATATGTATGTGTAATTCCTTATACAAATAGAAAAGAAAAATAAACAAAGTATTGTACAATTACGATATTAATTTCGAGTATAGCAAAGTTAAACCTCTCAGTTTCTGATAAGGTTAGGTTTTTTTTGTACATTAATACACTCACATACAAGATTTTAACAGAATATTTTTAAACATAAGCAATAAAACTGATCCAATCAGTTTTATATGAGAAGTTAAACCTGTCCCGCTCCTATATGGTACATCGGGCGGCGCCTATTTCCCGTCCAGAAAGCCTAGGCAACATGGCTGCACAAGGCA
Source organism: Eucidaris tribuloides (assembly GCA_001188425.1). Classification (NCBI taxonomy): domain Eukaryota; kingdom Metazoa; phylum Echinodermata; class Echinoidea; order Cidaroida; family Cidaridae; genus Eucidaris; species Eucidaris tribuloides. The sequence continues at coordinate 44,837 of JZLH01S0304501.1, read as the reverse complement.
GTTTGACTACAGTGGGGGGTTAGTCCTCTGGTAGTCCCACGTGTTTAAAGGTAGTGGATCTCATTTGCAAACATCCCCGCAGACCAGGAAAAGATAACCCATGTCCTTAGGCTATTGATGAAGGGCATGTCTGTGAAATCTGGGGGTCAGTGACTGCCTAGAATTTGAAAAATGAAAAAGAAAACAATAGCCTTTTAGTGTACGTTCTATGGTAGGAATTTTTTTCTTGCAAGAAAAAATTCAAATCTGAGTCTAATGGTCACTATAATTCCACTAAAACTGAGTTTCTAGCTCCTATATTTTGTTAAAGGTTCCCACATGGCATTTTCTTCTAAATGCCATTGCATTTACACAATGTTAATATTTAGGCATGCAAAGGAGATCCACTGCGTTTAACTCCCTACACCATCTAGATATTCGAGCGCCAGGCTAGAGGCAGTAGGTACCATTTTTATAATGGTCTTCTTTGGTATGACCCGGCCGGGGCTCGAACCCGCGACCTCCCGGACAAGAAGTGGACGCTCTACCACTGAGCCAACTCGCCCGGTTTTATATGAGAACAATATCAATAAATATGTTTTTCATTACATGATATATATTTTATTGGTCATACTTACATTCAAAACACAGATGTGAAATTAAACATCTGTGGTAAGACCAGATTTCAAGACAGACTTAAAACAAACAGTATAATTCTCAAAATAACTGGAAGGTAACAACTTACTAGAATTTACAAGTTTTAATTCTTAACATGCCAAAGAAGCAGACCTGCACCAAATAATACACATAACATCCACAGAGGTTTAAATCCTCTGGCATGTTAAGAGTTAACAACAGTGACATTACACTACAGCTTGTCTAAAAAAAAAATGTGCAAGTGAAAAGTGCCCCCTTTGGCAATTAAAAAATACTCTTGTGACATGATGCTCACATCAACGTCACGGGCATAGTCTTAGCTTTCAAATGCAATTTGCTTGTTGTCATCTTGAGGTATGTTTAGTTAACAACGAATGGGTGCAATCACATTTGTGCCACTTTTGTTATGGAAGACGGCCTGATACAATCATTGACTTAAGCAAAAGTTTAACAAACGTAAATTTACTCTTTTGTTGTTAATTCAACAATATCAAGATTGAAGCCCAAGTTTAGTTTTGGGGATTTTTTTTATTTGAAAGTTTTATGCTCAAAAGTCATATCCCTGCAATAATAGATTAATAGATTCTGGATGTCTTCAGTTTTTTTTAAAATTAATTAATGAAAAATCTCCGGGGTCCCCCCCCCCATCCCCTGAGATTTTTCATTAATCAATTAAACAAAAAACTAAAGACATTCAGAATCTAGTATTGCAGGGATATGACTTTTGGGCATAAAGCTTTCAAATAAAAAAATATCCCCAAAACTAAATTTGGGCTTTAAAATAAGCTCATTCAACAGAACAAACAACATTTGAAAGCTAAGGCTGTGCCCTTGATGTTGATGTGAGCATTATGTCACAACAGTATTTTCTAATTGCCAAAGAGGGCGCTTTTTATTTGCAAATTTTTTTGGAGACAGGCTGTTTCTTACAAGAAGTCTGGTAACCCTGATGTTTACTGAAATATAAATTTGCCTTTGAGGCACTGTTCCTGGGAAGGGCAAGTCATTGATTAGCTTTGTATGACTATTCTTAATATTTCCTACCAAGTTTGATCAAAATTACAAGTTTGCAGGAGAAAATGTGATTTTTTTCTTAGTTTGGCTCTTATAATAATAATAATATGGATATTTATATAGCGCAGCAGGTCCGTCAATAAGACCTTTCAACCCTCTTAGGGGCAAATAGAAACATTTTCCATTTGATCATTTTAGATCTCCTCCTCCTCCTCCACATGATACCTACCAAGTTTGATCAGAATCAGTGTTGTGGTCCAGGGCCACCCCAAAACACAACCTTTCCATAGAATTTGTACAGGTGACTTGGACCGAGGCCGAGGCCACCAAGACTTGGCTTCTAGGCCGGCCTTGACTAAACACTGATCAGAGGCCATGCAAGATTTGAGATAAAACTTGTGAACAAAATCTATGCATGAGGGGTGAAGAATGGTCACAATAGCTACCAACAGCCAAAGTATAGTTTTGGTTGAGATGATCATTTTTTTCAGCATTCATTCAAAAATTATATAGCATTGTCCCTTCATACATCAGAAAACAACAGCAAACTGACCAAAAACTGTTTACACTAACATATTTTGGTTAAATCACCAGTGACCTGATATACCCATGCACATTACCTACAGACCACTCAACATTTTACACTTTTAGTAATATCTCACAAATGGAGGAGTTTCATTGCGAACAGTTTTCAGGGCAGGTGCACCTGAAAACACAATAAGAGAAAAATTCATTATCTGCTGGAGCATAGAGCTAATCCAGAAATCTTAGACCATATGGACATGTGAAACTTCAAAATCTCACAAGACCAGCTGCAGAAAGATATAACGCCTTTGAACTCTGGTGTTGGCGAAGAATGCTGCGAGTAACCTGACTGTGAAGAGAACTAACACCAGTGTTTACAAGAGATTGGGAAGAAGAATAAGGTTGCTTGGCCTGATTAACTGCCATATCCTCTCTTACTTTGGTCACGCATAGCAAGATGTCAAAAGGTCTGTATGGAAAAGGCATGGCCTCGTATTCTCATGAAAATTAAAATCAAACCCAGGTTTAGCTTAATTTAAACCGAGCGTGGGTTTACCAATGAATACCAAATTTCCACCGAGTCAGTGTCTGACAGGCCTGTACTCCACCTCCATCAAAATAGGCCTACTGGCGAGGGACTGCCTCCAACAGGGCTCTCTATCAGTGGAACCCTCTGGAACAGTACTGGTAGAAAGGTGCAAATGGTCCAGGTTCAGACCGCTATTGGCACAGATCTGGGCCATGCCCACCTTGCAGCAGGTAAACCACAGCTGGAGTGAACCCTTGCAACTTGTGAATGTTGCAGTTCAGTGATAGAGGCCCTGGGCTCAGTGGAATTCGCCACAAGCTGCTGCCACCTTGGGCGTAACCCTAATCGGCCCCTTTGTTTGGACAAAGTCCACGAGAATGCTACCAAGCAACAGTCAAATGGGGGTTTTGCTGCGGTCCCGATCTGCAAGGCAAGAAGAAAAAGAAGGAACACGAGCCACAGGAACGCTTTTATTTACAGGCTCATGAGCCACATCCGTACCCTTCTTGTGGACGAAGAGGACTTAAAAACATCGGCAACACACGTTATTTAAACTCAATAATGCAGTGCCTGGCGGCTGCACCCAGGCTGTCAAGATCACTGCATCCAAGAAGAGTACATGCAATTGTGAGATGTGGCCACTGACGGCTTTATTGAAAAAGGCCAGCTGTTTCAAGCTTTTGCTGACATGATAAGGAGCCTCTGGGACATGCATTCATCCGAAACCCATCTCGTTCCTCTTTAACTTTTAAATCTATGGTGGATGACAGCTTGATGGATTTCTCCGGTTATAGCCAACATGACGCTGCCGACTTTCATTGAAATCTTCTCGTTCACCTCGGTGAGGATACGAACAAAGTCCAGGGATACCCTAGACTTGGAATTATGCCGGAAGGTCTCGAACCCGAGACCCTGGGAAAGGTGGATTGGCTCCGAGCCCTGCAGCTCACCCAATCCTACATCACTGATGCCTTCTAGCACTATACTATACCAGAGCATGATTCAATGATCACTCAATGCTGTTCAAGCAACTGCCCCGTCCACATAGTACAGCCATCTGTCGCAGCAGTGTTTGCACAAGACAAACAGAAGCAGCAGTGTATCCCCCTTCTTCAGTCTCAACCGATGTCGAAACTTGTTTCTTAAATCAATATCAAGTGGATCCTGCTTGTCTGTTAAGATTCTCAAGCTTTTCATCTGTACATTTAGGCAATATTATATACCAACACCACGTTGGAAATGGTTTGCTGCAACTTTGCAGGTTGGGACAAGTAAAGAATTCTATACATAACTACTTTGTACTTCACATAATAGATACATACTGCCAAGAATTGAGCACTCAATTTTAGGGCAGACATATTTCGGTGTTGGGAAACCAAACTTTTTTCCAAAAGTTGACTTCAGTTGCTTGACCGCACAACCACCTAAAAATGCCTTTAACTTCAGTGTTTCAGTGAAATGGAAGGAAATGTGGCATGGGTAGTTAATGCAAGATGAGAGAGGACAAAGAAGGCAAAATGACAATATCAAGCTGGGGGATAAAATATCATAATTTCTATTCAAGAATAAATATAAATTCATATTTTTACGGATATTCCCTAGGCTGTTGCCTAAAATGCAAATGCTTTGGCTAGCACAAGGACTGCTACAAACAGTGAAACAACCCTTTCTGTTTTGAGCATAGGGGCTCTGTCACCATCGACAAAACATGGGCAAGATCCCTCTCGACAGAATGGGATACACAACAAGGAAAAGGACAAAAGGTGTCAAGAACTGTCCAGACAACATCAATGAAATCGCTGGAAGATTTCATAGGAGAAGCGGACGCTGAGTTCCAAAGTTTGACATTCCAGATGAGCTCATCATCAACTGGGATCAAACTGCTGTGGATGTCATTCCAGCGATAAATTAGACAATGCATCAAAAGGGTGACAAGCAGGTGCCCATCAAGGGGACAGATGACAAGCGCCAGTACACCTCTCTGCTTGCCTGCACCTTGAGTGGAGCATTTCTGCCCCCGCCGATCATCTACCAAGGGAAGACTGACCAGTGCCATCCCCCTGTCGGTTTCCCTCCTGAATGGGACATTTGGCACACATAGAGTCACTGGAGCACCACCGACACCATGCTCCGGTATGTTGACAAGATCATCACCCCCTACGTAATTTGGACAAAGGAGGAGATGGCTCTGCCATCCGACACCAAGCCATTGCTCATCTTCGATATCTTCTTCGATAAGGAGATGAGATTTCTGTATGTATTTGTTCTCGGTGCATGTACAGATGTCCTTCAACCTACTTAAAGTCTACAAGAAGGAGATGCAGGCCCAGTTCCCAAAGAGGTTGGCTAAGAGAATCGCTGATGGCAATGAAGATGGTGGGCATTTGAGTTTTCTAGGACTAGACCAGTAAGAAGAGTAATTTATTCAAAACTAATAATGCTGACGTTACTTTAACAATACAAAGCGATGCCAGTCTGTACTATGGTCTAAACTATAGCGCTGTCATGAGAATAAAGGTGTTCAACTGAGTGCAATTAAAGTTTAAACCCCATCATCTACTACAACTAGTATAGTTGTAGAAGTAAACATTTTGACACTGCCATGAACTTTATTTGTTGGTAAACAAATTTGCTTCTCATCACAAAAAAAAATGAAATCAAGCCAGGCCTGACCTCTTCATCATTCATGCATTTTGAGTGATATACAAACTAAAATAGACACACAACACATAGATTATGCTAGTCTTTGAAGAGCTATCATCAATGGCCGAAAACAAGAGTCGATGGAGTGAGTAAGTGATGCATATCTTCCCCATTCTGCGGTTTCTGCAGTGTGCATGTGTGTGTCTTTGTAATCGTTTCTACTGATATAGCATTTTGCTTTATGACTGTGTGCAGACAAGATACATTCACAAAAGTACACAATAGCCACTGGTCATTAGCAACAGCAACAACTTTCTCTGAGTCTATCATTCATGAAAATATCTGTATGCGAAAATAACATGTATGCAGTGTAGTTTTTAGATAGACCTATATCATCTATAAATGCCCTGAAAATCACATGATCTGTGATTAATAGAAAATACATTGTGACCCCAATGTACACAATGATATTTAGAAAAAAAATCAATAAACAATCAATCATTCCAAACAATTTTTAATTAGTCTAACAGTGTTTCCTGATGTCCCAGGTGGACATTACGATACTTAATAAAATTTTGAGGAAAAATTTGTCAAACGACCAATACTATACTCTGGCTTTAGGAATAGTTATTTTCAGTGGTAATGGGGTAAAAACTCTGTCAGTGGACCTTTCAAGTCAGTAGATAACTTCACTTAAGCTGAATCTCTTGTGACCCAACAAATCACTTTGACTAAGATGAAATTTGAGTTACAGTTTTGTACACATTTTTAGGTCGGAGATGAAGATAAAAGGAAATAGAGGATTAAAGTTTTATGATTGTACAAATGCAGGGGGGGGGGGGGGGAAGTCATAAAGGAAGCGAGGGAATGGGAAATTTGTGACATTTATGTCAAGCTGACAAGCAGAGATCAAAACGTCTACCATTAAAAACCATCAAGAATTACAGCTGTGGCTATTTAGATTTAAGTGAATATTTAAACACGTTTGGTCTAAATGGGTCTCTAAAATATGTTCAACATACTGTAGGCAAACCTTGAGTTTGAAATTTGACTTGTAAAAAAACTTCCTGTTGAAAAAACAGAGCAGCTTGGGACTGTCAAATATATTTGAGATGCATGATCATCTGTACCTCTCATTGACTGGTTTGTGTGTTACGGCCATGACAATTTTTATTCATTTTTGGCAAACCTTCACATTTTATTGTTTATCCACTTTCTAAACAGTGATACTGGAATTGACAAGACATCTTACATGCAACAGATATCTAAATAATTTATATTTGTATGTTTGTACACTGTGGTGAATCTTCAAAACTCCTCTATAGAATTGTTAAAAATCCAGATTTAATCCCCAATTTCTCAAAATTGAATAAAGATATAAACCAAATATTACAGAATGGCAGCCAGTGTTGTAGTCGAGTCACCACCTTCTGAGGCCAAGACCGAGTTCGAGTCACTACCTTCCGAAGCCGAGGCTTGAGTCCGAGTCACTATTGTCCGAGGCCTAGGCCGAGTCCCAGTCACAACTCTCCGAGGCCGAGGCCGAGGCCGAGGCCGAGGCCGAGGCACCAACTTACGTAATAATGCAATATCTTGGGGCAAAATTTTAACCTTTAAAATTACTTTGAAATCTTACAATCAATTAAACACAATCTTTCAACCAAACAACCATTCATTCAAATCAACCAATTACTGAAATTTATCAATTTTGGAAAAAAATTAAAACAAAACAAAGCAAAAGCTGCTGAATTTGAGGTCCATGCAAACAATATTTGATGTAATTGTAAATGACTAAATGTCTTCAGAACATTCAGGTGATAAACGGGAATCGACTTTCACCGTGCCTGTCTTGTTTCAGTTATAGAGCAACGACATCACAGAGAAACATCGACCCATATGAATAATTGTGTGAAATTTATGAGCTGGGTAAAAATAAAGTCATCAGAAGTGAATTTACTTAGCTAAGTTCAAGTTATACTAGGATTTTCATAATTCTGTTTGGCATATTAGTTGAAAATACTTCAAAATCCATGTCCAAACAAATCAAACAGGGTTCATTCTTAGGTTCACCAGACTACATAAAATCTTGCAGCCTCGACCCGGCCTCGACCCAAATCACCGTGGCCGCATGGTACGAGGCCGAGGACGAATCCGAGTCACGGGATAACAAGGCCGAGGCCGAGGCCGAAGACTGGCAAAGTCGGCCTTGAGGCCTCCATCCCTGATGGCAGCATAATCATTTCACTTTCATTTGGTTCATTGGTCATTCATATTCGGTCACAGGTGACTGCTCAGCAATCAATTTGGTAAAACATGTGCAAATTGTTTTTGTCCAAGTTGGTGTAGCTTGCATTGCATGAAGACATTGGCCAGAGCATTTATAACACTGCAACCAGTCATGTATGCACACTGCAAACTCAAAACTTGGACAAAAGCAACAGTTTTGACATGTTTTACAAAATGACTGCTGAGCAGTCAGTCACGTGTGACCAATCAAATGACCAAGTATCACATGAAAGTAAAATGTTTATACTATCATTCCCTCACACAGTGTTTGTACACTAAAACATTTTCAAAATTCCCTGACTTTCCAGATCAGAAAACCGTCAATTTCCATGACTGCTTTTACATGTTTAAAGCATGTAAAAATACATCATTGCTACACTAGCAAGCTGCCAATTAAGTGTCGCTTTAAAAATACCCATTAGAAATTGATGAATTCCCCGAGTTTTTTGCTTCTGGAAAATATATTTTCAAATTCCCTGACCCATACAAACTTTGCTCATATCATTTTGTGATATTTTTTTTTCATTTTGAGAGATTTACGATTGAACCTGCGTACCCTTTTCCTAAAACTCACACTGCATTTCAGCAGGCAACTTTGGAACATATCTGACCGCCAGTATCGGCATCAAACTAAAAATATCACTGAAGGTGAGTAATACCCCCGCCACGTCACGTCCCTGATTTATTGCCACATAATGCTGTTACCATGGTAACACAGTTTCCAACACATTCGAAAAAATGTGTCTTGCTCATTTTCACGTAACACCATCTTATAAGCACTGGTCAAAAACTGAGGAAGTGGATTAACCTGCAATATTTTTATCTGATTTCTTGCCATAAAGCATGGCAACACAGTTTCTGACATATTCAAAAAAATGTGCCTTGCACATCTTCACCCCAATACCAGTGTGTGTGTCCAATTTCACAAGCATTGGTCAAAACTTGAGGAAGTAGTTCGATCTGCAAGATTTGCAATGGACTGACCACCCGCCCAACCATAAGCTAATTCCTATATACCCCATCAAACTTTGTTTGGCAGGGGTATAAAACCGACCTCTTGAGAGCACTATCTCTTGAATAATGAATTTCCCTTTATCTTCTTCTTCGGTTCCTGGTGGCTATCACTCTTGCCCTTCTTGACGGCGGACCCACCCATCCACGTCGGCAGTTTGCGTTTGCTGCCGGTGTTAGCGTTGCCCGGTGGCGGTGCCTTTGCGGTCTTGGGTGTGTGGACCCCGAGATCCGGCATAGTCTTGCTGCGTTTGACGGAGCCTTTTGCTGTGGTTGACGGACTCATGTACGCCGGGATGCTCTGTTGTTTGATGAGGGACTGATTTGATGTTGTTGTTGTCGGCGAGTTCTTGGAAGGCTGTGATTTGCTGGCTGACTGAAGCTGACGCTGACTAGATACTGGCTGGGAACAGGATACCTTTGAATAAAACAAGCAAAAAATATTGAAGAAATTAAAGGCTTGTTTTTGATTTGTGCACAAAATCGTTTTGCTTAGATTTGATCCAACTAAACACAGGCATATAAAAATGCAGTGTTCAAAATTTCAGATTTATACGACTCATAAATCATTTGAAATTGGGCCAGTGTTCAAATTGTATATTGAAATGGTAGTCTAGGTTTCAGACATTGGGTGTAGCTTTCACCCACTGATTTTGAATTTGGTAAAGTCCACAGCATCCAACTGCATTAGTGTCAGTTTTTGATTTTGTAAGCTGTGATCAGCAGGTATTCAGTTTTAACTAGATGTTACATGAATTATTTCTGGCAGTCAGACTAGTTTAACGGCGGTATAAAAGTCAAATTCACTGAGCGAGGTCACATCGGAGCACTCCGTTTGAATTTTATCAGTGCTTATTTTCACAAAACCCGACTTTTCAGTCCTGATACTTTCGTGAGAGGGGAAGATTTATGTGAATCTTCATCTTATAAATAATTTTAGTTAAGTTGCTCAAAAAAAAAATCATTTTAGGGGTGTGCAAATCATGCACTCAATCTTTATAGATGGTGTTCTTCATTGTGTACTGGTAAAAAAAGCTGTTAGTTTGGGGAAAAAATATAGCAGGGTTGTTTAAGGATAAAGTGCACAAATGATCTTGGCATACCAGTTTGCTGTCAGAATCCCATTGTAAAATGTACATAGTAGAACAGTGCCCCATCAGCACACAAAGGTCTCTAGAAGCTAGGGGTAGTGCAACACACCCAATTTTTGTAGGGGCACAGCACAAAAATACAAGGTTAGGACATCCCCTAGAATTCTGCACGGCCTTGTGGGTTATTGTTGTGCACCATAAAAGAACCTGCTTTGGGCACAAGAAGTTGATGACAACGACGACGATGATGATAATAATAACAATAATAATAGAGTCTTATTTACCCAGGGTAGCCTCTTCCGTGACTAGCACTGTTCTCCCAGAGGGCCCGGCAACTGCTGTTACTACCCTGGTCACTGGGATACAGTTCTAACCTGCACAAAGATGTGCACTATTTCCACTCCCTGGGAAAAATTCCTAGCTGAGTTAACAATGTGGCGCATCAAGCCAGACAAACTAAGTCATTCTCACCCTTTTGTTGTTGTTGTTTTTGTCACTTGTCATATTGGTTTTCACCTTAAACCAACCTGCTTTGTAACCTAATGACCTTCCATTTGCATTGTGACACAACCCCTCCTTGGGGTGTGATGACCCTTCTTTGCTTGTCACATTAATTGCATCATCCCCTGGTGTGTATCCAGGAGTTTTCTGCTTCTTCTCAAAGCAACCTGGTATCAGCCTGGAATTCCACTTTAAAGGCAAACAATCTCATTCGCACCCATCCCACTTTACAGCAAACCATTACTCATGCCCTTAGGCTATGTATCAAGGACGTGTCTGTGCAATCTAAAGAGCAGTAATTACCCAGAAATGGAAAAATGCCCCCCAAACCAACGGTCATCTTAGTGTATGGAAGGACTTTCTGTCTCTATAAGACAAAATTCTAATCAGAGTGTAATGGTCACTAAAAGTTCCAACTCCTATACTTAACCCTGAACCCTAACTAGGCCGGGCTATTTTGGGAGATCATATGGCCGGGGGAGGGGGGGGGGCCTCGCAAGCCCCTCCTTGAGGTCTTCATCATCGACTGCACGATCGCAACGAAACAGCAAATGTACTTTTAAAAAATTGCAATATCAGATGAATTTCTTATGTATTTTATTGTTTTTGCAATTTATGTATTTCGTTGTTTTTTCAACCTTCTGTTTTTCATTGTTTTTTTCGATGAAATTTGTCGGTGACACTTATGCGATCATAAACAGCATAAAATTAAGTAATTTGAATCAGTAAAAGCAAAAATATTAATACATTTATGATATTTGGCTGAAAACACAATTTGTATTGAAATTGTACACAAAATTACGTTTTTGAGCAATTTTTGGTGCGACATGCATGTACAAAATTATGCATATCTTCGGAAACGCATACCCAGGTGTCGCAAATTTGGTCTTAAAAGATGCAGGAGACTCGGAGGAAAAAAGTCATGAAACATTGCTTTTCGCGTTACGAACATATTGCACAAAACGTCAAGAGGGGGTCAGGGCTAGGAGTTAGGGTTAATGAACTGGGCTATTTTGAACAACTCTCTGAATGGGTGACCGCGCGATCGCAACGAAAATCGGCACACCTGTTGTCCACCATGTATTCTATAAATTTTATTACATTTTTTTTAAAATAATGTTTCATTTATTATGTTAATTTATGTGTGATTTATGAGTGAAATCAGTCTTTTTGCTCTAAGCCACTAAATAAAGCTCCAAATGTGCTAATTTCTGGTCTAGATATTCTTTGAAGTGTTTTTAGCAAATATACCACCTAAATTTACCAGAATTTACAATAATATGGTAATAAGTTTAGATATTATCTAAACTTATTCCTCATGTATTTAAAAAAAATTTCTTATGTATTTCTTTGTCCTTTCGACCTTTGTTTTCTATTGTTTTTTCCAGGAACTTTGTCGGTGACATTGTCGCGATCATAAATAGCATAAAATTAATCAATTTGAATCAGTACTAGCAAAAATATTCATACATTTACGATTTTTGGTTGAAAACACAATTTGTATTGAAATTGTACATGAAATCACGTTTTTGAGCAATTTTTGGAACGCACACACATACAAAATTATGCGCAACTCTGGAATCAAATACCCAGACGTTGCGACAAGAGCTTTTCGCGTTGCAGATATATTGTGTGAAACGACGAGGGGGGGAGGGGGCTTCCAGGCCCCCCTCCCAGTTCAGTTAGGGTTAAGGTTCTTAGATGCCATTTTCTTCTATACACCAGTGTATTTACATAATGTTTATTTTTAGGGTCTGCCTTTAAGTTGAATTTCTCTTTTTCTTCCCTGATAAATTCTTGGCAACACCTTTGTCACCTTTGACACTGATGACCTGGAGTCCTCCACCATGTCATCGGCCGTGACCTTGACAGGCATCCCATACTGCATCTGGAGGATGGCGATGACCAGTTTGATCTGGTAGAACTCATGATTGGGCAGCAACTCCTTGATGGGGGTCAGACGACTGATATCTGTACAAGCCAAAAATACATAAAAGATCATAATATCTATAAAAGACAAATCGATAAAAGATACACATCATGCCAAGTGGGGTGACTTTTATAGGCATTATCTAACAATGTTTCCAGTTCAAACTGGAGCAGTTTGACTGTGTGCAGTTAGTGGGTATGCCTCTGCAGTCCATAATCCCACCCAATTTGATTTTAATTCAAGAGCCTCATGCATGTGTGTACTCTATCTGATCACATATTCTAAAGATACCATGGTAACGATGCCAAATCAGACATATTATATAAGTCCTTTTGACCTCTGACTTTTTAACTCCTAAATCTAATCAGTTCATAGGTGCCTCACACCACATACTTGACTCGATATACATTAAAATCAGATAAGCCGTTTTGTTGAGTTATCGTAGAGTCGAATAAGACATGTATGAGGCCTCATGACCTTCGACCTTTTAACTCTGAAATGTAATTAATTTATCGGTGCCTATCTTTGCATACCTGTCCCCAGCATCATTAAAACCTGATTACTGGTTCTTGATTTATTGTAATAACGAGAACCAGTATCGGATGGACGGACAGACAGACAACCCCAATATATCAAATTCAAATTTTCCCATTTTATTTTGCTAAGTCCTTCGATCACGATTGATCAAAGCTATTAATTCAAATGTGGATAGAACACAAATTAACTTCAGAAGAATATGAGTAGATGAATAAAGAAATCTGAAAGAAATTTGAAATTGAGTAGCAGTTTGTAATGGTAGTGTAGGTTTCAGACACTGGATGTAGCTTTCGCTTACTAATTTTGAGTTGGGTAGAATCCAACTGTAGCAAAGATTGCTTGACAAAAGTCTGAGTGCACTGGTGTGAGTTTTTGGCTTTATAAGCTTTGATGAACAGGTATTAAGGTTTTTTAATAGATGATACACGAATATCAGGTCTGACAGTCAGTTAATAAAAAATTCAAATTCAGTGAGTGATGCAACTTAACTGCACTCTGCACAAAACCGGACATTTCAGACCCAAGGCTTTTGTGAGAGGTGAAGAATGATCTGAATCTTTACATTATAGAATTATAGATGATTTTATGTTATTTAGTCGATTAGTTCACAATCTTTAAACTGAGTTTGTAATGTGGCATGGATTGAGACTGGGGGCAGCAATGTCCCAGGCATTACATCTTTTTTTTTAATGTTTAAGAGTTTGCATACAGTAACAATCAAGAGGAGGCACATCAAGAGATAATGCATCATATATTTTGGATTGCTGATGTCAGACTTACCGGAGTTGATTGGTGGTGCTCGAATGACAGATTCTATTTCCTTTTGTACACTTGGTGTTATCCCAGCTAGACAATAGAGAAGAATTCAGAGAGAAAATAGACATGTTATATGGAGGTAGTAATGAACAAAAATGTTGGTGTGCATTTGTTAGAATGATGATGAGACAGTGAACACAAAAGAGGAAGAAGAAAAGGAGTAGTAAGAGGAAGAGAGGAGGAGGAAGAAGAAGAGAAGTAAGAGGAGGAGATGGTGGAAAAGAAGGAGAAGAAGGAGACAAAAGTAGAGGAAGCAATGACAGAAGAGAAAAGCACATAACAGGAGGAGAACACAGATCAAAGGCACCTAGACCCATCTATGTTTTTTGAAATTTTAGCAATGTATTTCCAGGATAATTTTATCCCAGGATTGTATTTTTAAAGACAAATTCTTGTTCTGGTTAAAGATATTGTTTGTCATTTGTGGAGGTTCAATTTACAGAATTGTCAAACTTTGATTCTTCACTATAAACTTCTGAGTTTATAGTACTTAAATGGACAAATACACACCTTAGAATACACAACTTTGGACAATTATGCTGTCACTTGGATGATACATGTATGTATGGAGAAATATCACAGGTGAATTAAAGGCAAAGTTCACCCTGACGTCAAGTTGGTTTTAATAAAAGCAGATAAATGAGAGAAACATATTAATGAAAGTTTGGCGAAAATCCACCAAAGAATAACAGAGTTATGAAGTTTCAAAGTTTTCATTTTGTGACATCACATGCGAGCAGCTCACCGTATGTCATGTATAAATTGTCATTTTTTAATGGTTTATGATAATTAAATGGGATGCTTTCAAAGAAGCTTGAATGAAATAATGTTTCTGATAATATATTGAACGTACAGGTAAAATCATTTTCAAATTTCTGAGAAAACAGAATTTTATGGAATTTATATCACATGATTTATGTATTCAGTATGCATTACATTAGCGGCCTACCTCTGGTAAAATTGACAGGATACCCTGCAGCTATGGCATCAGCAAGATGTCCGCCAACGGTGCTGATCTTCAGATTACGGGTTTCAGCGATTTTCTCCTGTTACAAGGAGAGAAGAAAAAAAACGCGGGTGCAAGACCCAAAATTAGCATACATGGACATTCTAATAATAAGTATACACTTTTTTAATTATGTTGTTTAGAGTGATTCATGAGAAATAACTTGCTCAAATATCGGCTTCAAACATGCAGTCTGTTTAGATCACTACCATGATGAACATTTCATGCAAAGGTATGCAACATGTGGACAGACATTTATGTTTTAAAATCATCCATAACCCACTTTTCTACTATACAATTGATCTGACATGGATAGGGAGACTAATTCAACCCCCAGCTAATAATGAACACTACATTATATATATTTCCAGATTCCACGTCAAAGGTATGTAACATGGACAGACAAAAATATCCCATCCTTGTCTATCCATGCTACATACCTTCACCTTTAATTTTCATCACATTTGCAGCATTTTTCTGTTCTCAACGCACATTAATGTATGGTCAATCAGAAGTTTGTTGACTAAAGTTATCTTGGACGAGCCATATTTACGATACCAAGAATTCCAAATATCTACAAACTAGTTACGGCTGTAGGACTACTACCAAGGACAGCTTCCCCAAGGACGGCTCCCCCTGGAGGACAACTCCCCCAAGGACAATTTCCCCAGAGGACAACTCACCCGAGGACAACTCCCCTGGCAGATTTAACTAGAGAAGTTCGACTGCGCGCAGTCGATGGGTATGCCTCCGCCCAGTGCACCCACTATGTAGCAACTAACAACCTAATTATGTCAACAGTTAGCACTCCTAACTGAAGTTATAGGTTTGGCACAAAGTTCATTGACCTTTGACCCTTGACCCTGACTGTTGACTCCTGTGACTCTACCAAAATATTTGTCGTTTGGTTTTGAACCTAACCACCACATTACAACAACAGTAGACACTCCTTACTGAACTTATAGGCAGAAAATGGAATTTTGGGACAAAGTTCATTGACCTTTGACCTTGACTGTTGACCCCTGTGACTCTACCAAACTATTTGTCTTTTGGTTTTGAACCTAACCACCAAATTACATCAACAGTGAGCACTCCTAACTGAAGTTACAGGCCGAAAATGAGATTTTGGGACAAAGGTAATTGACCTTTGACCCTGACTGTTGACTCCTGTGACTCTACCAAAATATTTGTCTTTTGTTTTTTAACCTAACCACCAAATTATATCAACAGTGAGCACTCCTAACTGGAGTTATAAGCAGAAAATGGCATTTTTGGACAAAGTTCATTGACCTTTGACTTTTGACCCTTGACGGATTTGTCCCAAAATCTAATCAATTCATCCTTGCCTAGTGGTCTACCCTTGGTCCAAGTATCATTAGAATCCCTCCAGCGGTACTTCAGTAATCTTGTTCACAAGAAAGTGTGGACGCACGGACGTACGCACGTACAACCCAAAAACATAATGCCTCCAGCTCCCTTACGGGGCGGAGGCATAAAAACACTATTATGGAAGCCCCAAGTAAAAAAAAACAAAAAAAAAAACTTTGCTATCTAACATATCTGACAGTGTTTAAATGGAAACCCCAACACAAAACTTAAGAAAGTTAAGCTGTAACTCATAAAATATGTACAGATAAAAATTGGCACATGAATTATCGTCAGCGGACAAAAATTTTGCAATGCAGCAGTCTATGGGGG
The DNA here is from genome assembly GCA_001188425.1 of Eucidaris tribuloides. Taxonomy (NCBI): domain Eukaryota; kingdom Metazoa; phylum Echinodermata; class Echinoidea; order Cidaroida; family Cidaridae; genus Eucidaris; species Eucidaris tribuloides. The sequence continues at coordinate 28,614 of JZLH01S0304501.1, read as the reverse complement.
AAAAAAGAAATGGTAACTATTACTATTATTTTCACTTTTTAAAAGCACATGATGATAGTTTTGAACTACAATATGTTCAGGGCTTCATTATAAGACCTTATCAGAGATACACTGGTAGCATGGGGACTCTAAAAGTTCACATTTTTTAAACTGGAAAAATTGTTTATATGAAGCCTTTAACAATGTTTCCAGTCTAAAAAGTCTGATTTGACATCGAGAAGTCCTCCAGAGAGGCTGTCCTCCAGGGGAGTTGTCCTCCGTGGGAGACATCAAGTGCAAGTCGTTCCCAGGGGAGTTGTCCTCCGTGGGAGACATCAAGTGCAAGTCGTTCCCAGGGGAGTTGTCCTCCGTGGGAGACATCAAGTGCAAGTCGTTCCCAGGGGAGTTGTCCTCCGTGGGAGACATCAAGTGCAAGTCGTTCCCAGGGGAGTTGTCCTGACATGCCAACTTACCAGTGACATTCCTTCATGGAACATGTTGAACGTTGTGATGACTGTCTCTGAGAGTTTGCCAACTTTAGCACTCCGTTGAAACGTACAGCCCCCACTGGTACCACTAGAACCACCACTGTCCTGTGTGGAAGACTGGAAAATAAAAATAGCCTTGTTATATCCGAGGTCAGCCAACGGCCAATTTCTGGTGGCCTCGGCCTCGGTCCAAGTCACCTGTATAAACCCTATGAAAAGGTTGTATTTTGGGGCGGCCTCGGTCTCAGTCTAGGTCCAACTAACCTGTACAAACCCTATGGACTGGTTGTGTTTTGGGGTGGCCTAAGTCTTGGTCTCAGTCTGAGTCACCTGTACAAAATCTATGGTAAGGTTGTGTTTTGGGTCAGCTTTGGTCTCGGAACCAGTGATTTCAGATACAACACTATAAAAATAGTGATTAATCCTGTCATGCCAACCACCATTTATCTTGTGTCAATTACAAAACAGATTCTTGCCTCTAGGACAGATAGGAAACAGAGCAGATTGACTGCCCGCAGTAGATGGGTATGCCTCTGCAGTCTGCACTCCCACCCAATTTGATTTAAATTGAAAAGCCTCAACTCACTATGGTAGCGAGACCAAATCAGATATGTATAAGCCCTTGTGACCTTTGATCTTTCACCTCCAAAATCTAATTGGTTCCTCAGTGCCTCATACAACATACTTGTCCCTAGTTACATTAAAATCTGTGAGCTCAATTTGAACAAATGAGGTCTTGGGGTACAAAATAGAAATCAGTCAGTTTGATGAATTATTGTTTTTTCTTGTGATCTTTGATCTTTCAACTTTGTAATCTTATCAGTTTATCTGTGCCTCATACTTGACACAAGTTACATTGAAATCTGATAGGCCGTTCTCAAGTTATGATGTTAACGAGACCAAATCGGACATGTATGAGACCATGTGACCTTAACCTTTGACCTTTCAACTCCAAAATCTAATCAGTTCATTGGTGCCTTATAACACCCACTTCACTTAAGTTACATCAAAATTTGATTTGCTGTTCTTAAGTTATCATGGTAACCAAATTAGACATGAGCCCTTGTGACCTTTGACCTTTCAACTCTGATATTGAATCAGTTCATTGGTGTCTTATAATACATACTTCATTGATTGCTGTAAGTATTTTATTTTTATTTTTTAAAGTTTCAACACCTCATTTCCAAGATATTCTGTGTTTACCACTTTCTGCCCAACTTCAGTGTTTTCCTGATTTTCTACAACACAGAAATGTTATGATATGATTGGGGGAAGCACAAAATGCCTCAACAACCAAGTGAATTGAAACATGTATCAAAATTTACAGTAGGTAGAGTGTACGAAGTGAGACAAAAAAAAAATGAGACTATAAGAGCCACATCTATGATGTAATGTCAATCATCATAATCAACCTTCTGCACATGTCACTGTGTTTCACAACATTTCATTAACATTCTGGTAGAATATTGTTGTCAGGTGGGATTCGTCCCCAGGGGAGTTGTCATCTGGAGTAGTTGTCCTAATATGCTCACAACTTACCGGTGTGTCAGAGATGCTAGATGGGGCAGATGCCGGGAAGTTGTCTAACGTGATGCTGTTCTCTGAGCAGAAAGATTTGATTGCCTCGATGAACTTGTCTCCAAACTTCTCAGCTCTAGCTTGGGCAATGCCGTCGATCTTAAGTAATGACTGGATGCTGGCCGGCCTGTAATGTACATAAGTAATTGTAATGTATGTTTTATGGTTATCTATATAATTACTACTGAAACATGATTAAAGACATTGTGGAAATTTATTTTAGCATAAAAAATGAAGAGCTTGGATATCTGGGCTGTATAATGATTTTCAAACAAGTAAGCAGACAGCCAAGAATACAACATTTATGATACATGAGGCCTTAAACTCTGTACTGCGGACAGCCTGGTAAACTTATTCACTTTCCAAAGTAAAATTTGATTGGACAATTCTTTGGCTATTACAATCACTATCAATGAATAGTTCACAAACGTAGCTTTCCGGTGATATCAAAATTATTACAGGAGACTTGAAGATCTTTGATAAGAAGCAATTATACTTAAGGTTATATTTTGGTTAATATCGTGATGCAAAGATCAAACTTGGCAAGATTAAGCTCAAGCAAAAACTTGGTTGAGTTAATTTGAGAAATATCATACTTCTGAATCACTTCTGGCCCTCAAATTTGGACAGATGAATGTATGTCCTTTAAAAAAATATCACAATCCCAGAATCAACTCTTCCAACCCAACTTGACTATTTCACCCATTTACATGAAAACTACCATTGCTACTTATTGTTTGTTTTGTGGTGACAGGTAGCACTCAGAATGGAATGCCTGACATACCTTATGACAGCCAAGTCAAGTAGATTCTTGTTGTTAGCAACCATGTAGGGCGCCGCCCCCATCTCAGACGCCAACTCATTACGCAGCTTCATCAATGTGGAATACAACTTGCCCTGGTAATAAGGAAAAAGATGTCGGTAGTTACTCTTTTAAACTCAACCAAAACTGATGTCATGGTTCATAGAGCAAAGAACAAATCTTCCTTGGTGGAAATGCGATCACCCAAGTACACCGCTTCAAATATCTTAGTTCATCATTCAGTGGGTCTCTGATTTGAGCAGTATTATCAATGAGGAAAGGCACTTTATCTTTGTTATGTTGTCCCTGAGAAAAAATATAAAGCTGGAGTTTCTTCAAAGAGGCAAAAGCACCTCAGCTCATGAAAGGACCCTTACACTTCATCAAAAAGAGAAAACCCAGTGTTGTGGTTACCTACACTTGTGGGTTACAATAATTTAGTTTACTTTTTTTTCTTGTCATCTCTAATGATGAATCAAGGAGAAGAAGAAAAAGACAGAGGAGGAGGAGGAGAAGAAGAACAAATAGCAGAAGAAGAACGAGAACAAGAAAAGAAGGAGGAGGAGGAGAGAAAGAGAGGATGCACAGGGGAAAAAGAGGAAGAAGAAGAAGAAGGAAAAGAAGAATATTAATTACGATCAAATACGCTGTACCAACCACCTGTATAGAAGACCACAAGTTTTGTTTCCTTTGAAAATTGTTTCTCATTGAAATGTGTGTTACAGGAAAGTGTACTTACTACTTAGAAACCAACTCCTCATAAATAATTTTCTTGTCTCCCTTGAGCAGTCTTTATAGGTTTCACTGTATAATAACAGCATACATCACTAATCTAAACAGCTTCATAAACAAATTAACGTCCAGAGAGAATCTATAAATGTCCTCCTCCTACCTGTAATTCTTGTTCCTTGGGGTCGACGGGAGGTTGAGTGGCGATCACGTCCTCCACCTTTGAGCCAGCTGCCGCGCTGGCCTGGAGGAACTGGTTCCAGCCCGAGGCCTGTACCCGAGGCAGGATCTGTGGGATGTTCTGAGGCAGGATGGTGGGTTTGACAGCCCTCTCTGCCATGGTGGATTGCAACTCCTGCAAATCAGACAGGGCAGTGATATGATTGGGAGAAGACAAAAAATGCTTCAAGAACCAAATAAGTTGAAACATATTA
>JZLH01S0304501.1:0-17172 GCA_001188425.1 Eucidaris tribuloides | reverse complement strand
AGTCTTACCATTTACAATTTCCCGTAGATGGCAGTGACAGAATAAACCATCTGGTTGATGTTTCATTTATGCATATCTTGATAGTGACAACATAATTTTCACAACTTTTTCATTCTTGAATATTTATTTATCTATGTGAAAATCATTATACAACCTACACATCAAAGTTAAAGGTACGTATTGAAAACAAATCTTACCAAAGGCTTTCCACCATTTTTCTGATCGATATCTAGTAAAGGAAAATTAACATGATAATTAGTTGTTAACTTTTATTTCCAACATCTCATATGATCAAACACCAATCTGAAAGAAATGCTGGAATAATGACATTTTTGTTGTTTGAATATAAGTTTCTGAGGTTTGAAAATGCAAGTAGTAATCAATGATAACAAAAAAGCGACAACAAATATTGTCAATATCATTTGAATTTTATTTCTTTAAAGTACTTTACCCTTTCTTCAAGCAAACATCTCCACATCACAATGAACCATACTGAGTTAGAAGTATGACAAATTTAGATATCCTATACACAGTAAAAACTGTTGATAGTAGCCACCCAAAGGAGACAAAACTAGGAATATCACTGAAGGTGATTAATACCCCCACCCTGTCAGGATGGCCTTATGTGCTATTACTATGGCAATGCAGTCTCCCGACACATTAAAAAAAATGCGTCTTGCACATATCTTCATCCCAGCACTAATATGTGTGCCAAACTTATAGAACACTGCTCAAAAAATGAAGAAGTTGTTTGATCCACAACATTTTCCCCTGATTTATCGCCATATGCTGTTACCACAGCAATGCAGTCTTCAACACATTCAAATATGTCTTGCACATCTTCACCACAAGACCAATGTGTGTGCCAGATTTCATGAGTATTGCTTGAAAAATGAGGAAGTAGTTTGACAGTAGTACAACAGTAGGTTCTTGTAGGATTTGGTTTTTATGAATCCCGGCCAGCGAGCACCTATTGCATTAAAGTTGTTAGCCGGCAACTAACAGGAATAAGTTACAAAATTCTTTAAGATTTAAAGCATGCAATATTCTGTATTCTTACCATTACATTATGGTGCAGTATAGCCAGGAATAGGATGTTATGCAACAAACAGTCATACCAAACACTTAAAACGGCAATATTTTAGTACATTTCTTTCCCTATGCTGAATTCTTCTTCTTTGATTTTGGGGTAACTGTCAGTTCTTGCTAACCAATCAAACTGCATCTGCACTGGCCTTGAGCTGACCTGACTTGACCGATGCATGCCACCCAACGCATGTTGATTGTGCCGTATTAATTTAAGTACTTTTTTAATCAATAAGCTCCTCCCAGTGTAGCTGTTTTGGCAATCTTGGACTATGAACAATTTCGCAAAGACGTAAAATTAACAGAAATTTACTAATCGATAAGGCCTTGCTGAGGGCAAGTGTCACACAGTGCCCCTTATTAAGGCTTTCTTTATTATGTACCATAATTCTCACAATGTCAATGTTTTTCTTCCTGTTAGTTGCTGATTAGATCTTCCTTTAAATTTAGATGATGAGCACATAGTGTACTTACTTTCCAATGCCAAATTTCTTGTGTGAATAATATCGCTTCGGTAAACGTTGACTTGACTACATGTATAACATGAGAAAAAGGAAGAAAAGATACATGTATGCATGAATGACATTGTTCTGTGGTAACAGTAATGTACATTATTACACACTGGGAATACACCTTGTTTTCAACGTCATTTTGTAATTAAAATTTTTATGAATGATTACAGTCCGACCTCAGTTATCCAGTCATTAGTTTACCGGATCTCTTTATTATCCGGAAAATGGATTCACCAGTCACTGCCAGTCATTGATAAACCTTTAACAGGAGTATTATCATAAATGTGATACCTGCTGGGTATCAGGGGAACAATATATAAAGTGTCACTTGTGTGGGGTCTGTTGCAATTTGTGCATGGTCTATGGTCCGTAATACCATAGCTAGTGTCATGTATTACCTCTCCCTTCCCCCTATATTGCTACAAATCTGGCCATATCATGTATCCAGATGGCTGCTGGTTCCAATGTGGCTGGATAACTGAGGTCAAACTGTATGATCTCATTACAATTACTTTGTTTTTATAATAATTCTAAAAGATTTTTGTAATCAAGATTCACATTGTTTTATAACCCCACCCCCATCAAATTCTGATACAGCAAAATTATTGTGTTTTACTCCTACAGTAACAGATATAAGGTACATCTGTTGTAATGATTGTGGTAACATAATCAGTAATGATTGCACCATCGATCTGCATGATATACCTGCTCTACATATGCGAGGATATACAAGAAATTGTACATGTGTATAAATAGAGGAATACATGAATCATCAGTACATCACAGATCAACTATTTACCCTAACTGGTTATACTGTTTAAATGTGACATAAATCAAGCTCACCGATCCTCTCAAGAAGAAGATGGGGACAGCGAGACCAAAGCGCCCTCCTGTGGCATCGATAGCACCAAGGAGATGAAGGAGCTCCTTGCTGAAATCCTTCTCATCTGACCCACTGTCATCAGTACTCCTCCTCTCAAGTCTAGAAATCCATACAAAAATGACAAGGGCTTATTCACCGTGGGATGGTTTATAATCAATATCATCCTTTCTGATCCATCCGTAATTTGCACGTCCCGAAAGGAACTTATTGAACAAATAAGCTAAACAAAAACAGTTCCACAATGCATAATATCTATCTCGCCTGCATCTTGTGATTTTAGACAAAACGCATTTCAAACTTATGCCATTTCAGGCTTCTTTTTCGTGGATTTTGACAAAATTGCATAAATTAGCATAAGTAATGAATTGCACAATTATGTGTGGAAATTTGTAAGCTCCTACTAAGCCCTATCAGATAAAGCAAACAGAATCAAAATCTGCCCAGAAATAAAGGAATAGTGGCAGATTCAGTGATTTTGAATAAATTTGCATAAATTACCACAATAACTTAAAACCAGCTGATTAAATTACAATGTAACTTGGGTCAAGTATGTAGTATGAGACACCAATGAAGTGGTTAGATTACAAATATGACCAATGAAGCAACAACATTTGAACTGATAAGATATTGCAGTTGAAACATCAAAGGTCACAGGTACTTTACACGTCTGCTTTGAGCTCATTGCCATGATACATGTAAGTTTGAAAATATGCACGAGTCATTTCAATGTAATTGAGTTAGGGTGGGAGTGTGGAGGCATACCCATCGACTGCACACAGTCAAACTTCTCTAGTTTGTTTTGTTTTTGTTTGGAAGGAGAAGTACAGTCCAAATTGTATTTCTTTTTCCTTTGTAAACCAAAATTGCCACTCAAGTTTGAAAAATCATGCAGAAAAAGTTAATTCCATCATTATGACTGCTTGACTGGACTCTTGTTTGGGTTTTTATGCAAACTAATATATGATAATCTTGTTACCCCCAACCATAAATGATGAAGCAATTGTCACGGAGTCACATTCCAATCAAATGATGGCTATTTATTTCTCTTCAATAATTTCATTTTCTAAAGGTGCATTCACATTACAAATCTTTGCGAAGTTTGGCTCGATCGTTCACACTGGGGTAAAAACTTCGAGAAGATTTACTTCTTGCGAAACTTCTCGAAGATTTGGAACGCACTGCATTGTGGAAACAAAATGTACGGAGGCTGTGCTCCACAGATTGATCAGGAATTTTGTTTCCGCAATGCTCCACTGTCCTTTATACTCCATATTTATTTTAATGAAAGTAACAAGCTAAAAAAAAAATGAATGAGCTTGGGTGTAACTTGACTTGTATTTGTAATTATGTTGATGTATACAACATGCACATAATTTACAAGCTATAGGGTATACCCAATAATGCATTCAACTTCGAATCCATGTTTGTGCACATTAACGTCCCCACACCGGAAATGCACACAAGCCCACGGGATATAACTTCCCCAAGTTTGTGTTCAGAATCAAAATGTGGGAAGTTTCTCGATGTTTGCGAAATTTTCTACAAAGTTGTGGGAAGTTTTGAGAGAAGTTTCGGGGAAGTTTGCGTTCACATTAGCAACTTCGTGAAGATAACCTTCGGGAAGTGAAACTTTAATGTCAAAAAACATTTGCTACACTTTTTGGCTTAGACTCTCAGCACACTAGAAAAAGAAAGAGATGGACACCTTTTAGTGCTCAGCGTCAAAGCCAACAAGTGCAGCAAATAGTTTTTGATATTTCAAAGTAATGGTACTCAGAGATGCATGAACAAATAAGTTTGTTTGCGAGAAGTTTCTGGGAAGTTTGCGTTCACATTAGCAACTTCGCGAAGATAATCTTCGGGAAGTGAAACCTTGCGAATTTTGCTGTAAGTGTGAAAGCACCTTAACTTTGTGTGTGTGTGTTTGCAGATTCCTGATCTTTTAAGATAAAGTTACTCACTTTCTTTTGCAATTATCACAACAATCTCTGCTGCCTGACAGTGAGCTCTTGGCCTTGCCTTGGAAATGGGACAAGACGGACCTGCAAAGTACATGATGAAACGATGATTACTATATAATTGCAATGTAGAGTACAACAGTGTGCAAATCCATAAGATCTTGTTACTGGACATCTTCATTTGAAATTCAAAATTAACTGCATGTACATGTATGTGACAATTATGAGTTCTTTTTCCAAATGTGCTTAATACTTTTCATATGTCAATATCAACATCATCACCATCATCATCATCAACACCATTACCATTATCATCATCCTCATAATTATCCCCATAATCATCATCATCACAATCATCATCGTCCTCATCATCATCATTGTCGCTGTTATGATCATTCTCCCATTCCTGACCAGCAGCAGCCGCATCTCCCACATCATGATGATGATGACGAAAATGATTGATGCCAATCTATCATTTAGTGAACTATCTTGGCTCTAACATCCAGGCAAACAACTTACAGTCTTCGACATGAGGTAGTCAGCAAGTATTCCTCCATCTTGGCAATCATCTGTGACTTGTGCTCTCGGAACTGTCCACTTTGGACGTCCTTCAAGAACAGTCTGAATGAAATAAATGACAACGTGTCAATAACAAAGAATAATCATCACATCAAGTGGATTTATTGCAATCATCACTGTGTAAAACAGAGACATGGTATTGTGTAAACAGACCACACTTTCAGTCTGAAATCTCTAATCTCTAACAACTATCTTAAATCTTGACAAAGTTTTTAACTGTAAGTTTTACTTTACAGGGTGTAAAATCACCTTTTCACACCTATATTCATGATCAGGCTGACAGTGTGTGTGCTTTTGCACTTTTGGCTGTCCATGATTAATTGGGTAATCATTTTCAGTTAGTGTCATGTGTGTATGGAGCTATTTGTGATGGAAAGCAAAGCCAACATCATTGTCATTTCATTTTGAAATATCCCATAGATAGGCCTACAATTAGAGTTTTAAGTTCTGTTGCTGTGTTCGGATATTTCTGCAGAGTCAATAGAGTGAAATCCAGAATTAGGTGTCCCAGCAATAACATTGATCATTGTTACTGTATACGCCAAATATTTCGCATCCATATATTTTTCGCGATTTTTGCTTCAAGACGGGGAATTCGCGAGAGTATATTTTGCAATTTTATTGTATTTGCATTCACTTTGTATAGAAATATCAGGAAAAGAAAATTATCACGTTCAGTAAGTCATGAAAATAAAACCACCGCGAAATATTCAGCTAATTAAAAGTAATAATGTGATCTGCAGATGACCATAAATTTTGTCAGAATATCTATTATTTTTATTTATTATTCTGTTCCTTTCTGGACACTTCTTGACAGCAAAAATTACTTTGACCTAGCCACATGCCCACGACTGACACGGATTTGCACGACAAGGCTTAAATGTGCTCAAATTGCCAAAATTGCCAACCAGGCTATTTGGAGTATTTTAGTGTGTGTCATTTATGACGTCACTACGAAAAATGGCATTGAGTTCATATCCATGACCTGAATTGAAATACAGAACCAAATTTGGTGAAGCTGAAGTTCAGGTCAAGGGTCAATATTTGTACCAATCCATGAGCGCATGCACATCTTAAAAGATGCATATGTGCGCAAGACAATATTAAAAGGCTCCAAAAGCCCCAATTTTCATATGCCATACGCTCAAGACCATTATGAATTATGTAAGGGGAAACACGCACTCAGACCAATGTGCATATATGGATTATTAATTTGTCTCAGTGATGAATTCAAATCTAGTTGATAGTTGGTTTCTTGTAAATTGAAATGAAAGAGGGTGATATCATTAGCAGTCTAAGAAAAATGCTTTCAAGAATAAACAAGTTTGCACAGTAACTAATATATAGTTGCACACTTTGTTTGGGAGGGGGGGGGGGTATGGGGAGTTTTATGCATCAAAATGATATACCTGTTGAGAGAGAAGTCCCCTCTGCTGTAGAATGCAAAGCAGTTGCTGGGCAACCCGTCACGACCTCCTCTACCCACCTCCTGATAGTAAGACTCAATATCTTTGGGCGCTGTTGGCAAGAGAAACACATAACACAAACGCATGAATACTGGAAATATTCAGTGGGTGCAGCATGATCAAGCTCACACGCATGTATGCACACAGCTGTGATATCATCATCCCCGAACACAGGAAATATTCAGGGATGGAATTAGCACATGAGCACAAATATCAACAATTCAAAGCAGTTCAGTGACATATGACGTCATTCAAGGAATATAGGAAATATTTCATGGACGGTTTGTATTTTGTGAACCAGTATAGCAGTAATACAGGATTTTATCCAAGGCATGATTGACCAAAGAGATTAAAGAATTCATGATAACTGAAAGATACATGTAAACGTCCATAATGATGTGGATGCTTCGTTGTTATAACCCTTCAACTCAGCTTGGTTGAAAGAGTAGGAGAAAATTAGAAATACAATTTTCCAAAAAGTAGTAGAAAAGTTGGATTCAATCCACCAAAGTAGGAGGAAAGAAGGATATTTTTGAGTAGTGTATGGAGTAGTAACTCTAATGAAAATGGAAACATGTGGAATATGCGGAAATAAATCTAGGATTGGTGAAAAAGTGAAAATCCGCAGAAACAAATTTTCCTTCACAAACAGGTGATGATGGTAGTTACAGTACTCTCAGCAACAACCTGTAAAGACTATTTAACTCCAAACAAATATTAAGCCTATTGCAAAGGGTTTTTTTGACAAAAAGTAGGAAGATAAGGATATTTAGCCTAAAAATAGCAAAATTAGGATCTTCATAAAAAGGACAAGTTGAAGGCCAGTAGTTACCTCCGTAATGAATGACATTCCTGACATCCGGCTTGTCGATGCCCATCCCGAAAGCCACCGTGGCAACAATGCACTGAGTGAAGAGATATAGGACAATAGTGAATATCTAGTCATCTTCTACTACTACGTCTTCTAGGACTTCACTTACTAACTGGGCAATTCCATAAAATAATCAACTTTTGTACGTCCGACCCCCCATTTTTCTCCATTCTTTAATGCTTCAATTCCACAATCTGTTCAAGCCATGATAATTTAAGAGCATTATAACCCTTTAAGAACAAGAAATCAAAGAAATCATTTCTGGAAGGTCCCACATATAGGGGGTCGGACGTACATATTTTATGGAATTGCCCAACTACTACTACCACTACTGCTGATACTAGTAAAACTGCTACTACTACTACAAATACCACTACTTCTACGAATACCACTACTACCACTACCACTACTACTGCTACTACTAAAATTGCTACTACTTCTACTACAAATACCACTACGAATACCACCACTACCACTACTACTACCACTAATACTACTTTTACTACTACTACTACCACTACTAACACCTACTATTACTACTTTTACTTCTACCACTATTTTCATCTACTACTACTATTACTACCTGTACTACTACTACTACTACTACTACTACTACTACTACTACTACTACTATTACTATTACCACTACATCTACTACTAAAACACCTACAACTACCACTACATCTACTACTATTAATATTACTACTACTATCTCTGAGTCTTGTGACTCTGAAAATTTAATGTAAAAAAAAAATTTGCTACACATTTTGGCTAAGACCATCAGCACTTCAGAAAGAGAAAGAGATGGACACTTCCTAGTGTTCAGCGTCAAAACCAACAAGTGTAGCAAGTGGTTTTTAACATCAAATTTTCAAAGTAATGGTACTCAAGAGATTCATGAACACATAAATTTGCTTGATGTACCATTTGAAAGACCATGAGTCAAAGTTTATTATTTTGAACTTGTTTTATCAATCATACACCCCATTGCTTCTGCACAATAAGTCAAGTTTGTTTCAGGGTTCTGTTTTTTGGGGGGATGCACTGTACATCGTCATATACAACTAGTACTCAGGGAAAAATGTGAAATGGCAAAGAGCCCCTGAAATTGTGAAAGAGCCCTTGTAAATTACCATAGAATATTTGGAATGCACTGTAACAAGAAAAGTGGACCCCAAAATGAAATGTTTTCCCTACTTCTAGTACCGCTACTACTAGGCCTTCTACCACTGCTACTGCTGCTATTACTACGACTACATCTACTAACTACAACTATTACTACTACTACTACTACTGCTACTACTAATACAAATCAACAGTAAGTAGTAGTAGTAATAATAGTTTATATAGTACTAGTGTCTAGTACTAGTAGTTAGCTTTATTTCCATAGCACTTTACATACATTCAATCACTAAATTCCCATAAATGTGTACTCACTTGTAACTCATCCCTGACAAACCTGTGATGGTTTGTCTTCCTCTCGTTGGGGTTCAGCCCTGCATGGTAGATACCGGCCTTCACACCTAGACCTGTTACCATGGAAACAAGTATGGATAGCTCCCTGTCACGACAACTCAGAATTGTGAAACTTGAAACATTGATATAACACAGAGATGCCAACCTTCAGTACTCTAAAATCGTACTAAAGTTGCCTAAAAATCGTATTTTACTAAGAAAAGTCGTATTTTGTAATAAGACTACATAATTGTTGCAAGTCAGACCCAGAACATGCATGATGCAGAAATGTGTTTCCAAACTACTCTGTACTCACCTCAAAATCAATGGCAAAATTGCTCCTTCTCTTCAGTCTTTGACTTTAAAAATACTCAATTTTTTCCTTCTTCAGTGTCCAAACTATTCCTCATCATGTCTTTTTTCTTACTATTCTTGGTTTGTACAATACGATTTAGGGGCCAACTTGACCGTAACTTCCGAGTTGCACTCCCGTTGACAAGTACCATACACACTAACGCCAATATATATGAATGGGACTGGAGCTAGAGCTTTGCACACACTAACTCTATGGACTGTATCACTGTAAATCACTGTATCACTGTATCACCTGAGAATGCGTGCGTGCTAGCAGCACGCACGCACTTGATAGGTCAATGTACAGCACACATGGGGATAACAGAGAGATCATCACACTTTCGTGTACGCACACTGCAAAATACATTTACAATATACAAACTGCATAGCATGTGCGTGTACAGATCACTAACAAAGACTTCATATATGGAAAGCCAATAGGACAAAAACAGGATAATGACAGAAAGTCAGGAAATCGTATTTTTGATGGCCAAAATCGTACTGCCGTATTTTGGGTGAAAAAACGTAAAAAATACGGCAAAAAAGTAACGGTTGGCATCTCTGATAACACCTCCAAAGGAGTTTTTTTTCACAGGGATTTACCTGTATGAGAACGACTCCCCCAGAGGACAACCAGTCCCTGGCAGCACGCGCACGACAGAAACCGGAAGGATGTTTTCCGTTTGTTACCGCCAAAGGGTTGGATCAGGCAGTGGCCCTTCAACTCCGGTTCAAAATAACCCAGGGCAGACATAATTCTTCCTTCGTTTTTTTTTCTGGGAATGCTGGGCAGTTAAACCTTAGGTACAATTCAATCAGGATAACGGATTGGGAGGCCGGGGAGGCGTCGCCTTCTGTACTTTCATGCGGCGGTGGGTTCTTCTATACTCCTTTTCAGACGATGCCAAGATCAAGTTCTAAGTGGAGTACGTCAAGGAGCCGAAGCCCCAGTAGGCACCGCAGCCCTGAAAGGCGACAGGATGCAGAGCGACGTTCCCGACATGAGAGGAGTCACAGTGCTGGAAGGCGACGGGATGAGGAGCGACGTCCACGACGTAGGAGGAGTTACAGTCCTGAGAGGCGACGAAGTGAAGAGCGACGTTCGCGGAGGAGTCGCAGCCCCAGGAAAGGCAACAGCCCAAATCGCCACAGCTCTGAAGGGCGTCGGAGGCACGATGGAAGCAGAAGTCGCAGCTCTAGGCGTCGAAGCACTGAAAGCCATCAAAGTCCGAGCAAGGAAACAAGAGAAGGATCAAGGTCGCCACAGTACAGATGGAGGCTTATCACCCCGGACTTTATTAAGAGAAAACCTACCCGACCGGCCCACCCAAAGGCACCCGTCCGCCTACCTTCGCTGGAAAAGGACCAAGAACTTCCGACCATGATATCACCATTAAGTTCTCCCCAGAAAAAGGTCACCGACGCAACGGCTTCGGACAAAAAGGCCGAGGAAGAAGCTCCTCCATCCGAACAGGAAGCCCCGCCAGCTGAACCAGCGGTTGACGGTTCTAATCCTGTCATCGTCATTGACGAAGAAGAGGTCTTCTTCGCTGACCAGGAGAGCCAGGCCGGAGGGCCCAGCCCCACCACCAACACAATGGCCACGTAAACCCAGAGTGAGGAAAACCTCTTTGGGAAGTTGATGAAGCAGGGACGGAGTGTCGTACAAGGTCGGACGACGTGCCAAGCGCAAGTAAACAATGTCCATACGATCGCCCCAGGGATGACGCTACGACAGGTAGTGGAAACGGCGCACCACCCGAACGGGGGCATTTATACTTGCACGACATACAAAGTAACAAGGAGGCCGACAAAGTAGAGGAGGATGCCACTTGAACGGAAGAAGGGGGAGGGTAACTTGTTTGAAAGGAAAAAAAACCCTATATATTGTTCAATAAAGGAAGTTATCCCCCGAGTCATTTTTGAGTATTTACAATGTGTCTTTATTGTTGTTTGTAAAGCCACTGAGATATGAGTGCAAAGTTGCTAGAGGTAGATTTGGGAGAGAAAGGGGGGGGGGGAGTTTTTGAGGTTGTACTACAAAAAGAAAATTATGTTGTGCCCATCCTGATCCTTTGTTCCAAACATTGAATATTTTGAATATATACAAACTTCACTTTCTTTCAATCTCTACTTTTATCTATGATTTATTGCTTGGTAGACTACCACACTCTCAAACAGAGTACTGTCAGGTGATAGACCACAATTATGCCACACGGGGTAAAGATTGTGGTCAATTATATCTTCCAAAATGCAGAACAACACAGGGCCAATTTTCAATTTCTTTCATGGGAACAAAAATTTGGAATTGTATACCAAATGATATAAGGGGAAAGAAATCTAGACATACTTTCAGAAAAGAGTTAACTGCCTACTTCTTAAATACAACCAATCTTAATATTTGACTTTGGCAGATGAATTTGAAACAAAACAAACAAATACATGTGTTATACAAGAGTAGTCTTAATGAATCCTTACTTAAAGTGATAGGCTAACATTGTGGAGCTTCAACTTAAAAAATTGTCAAACTTTGATATCTGAGCTACATAGTAGTGTTCAAATGAACAAATAAACACCCTAGAATACAAAAGTTTGGAAAATAAACAATAAAACTGGGGGCGAGTTTTATTAACCTAGGTGTACACACAGTAAGTCTATGGGAGGAAATGGGCAAGTGAATCTGGTCAACTTACGATTTTCACTTTTTTAAAGCACTAAATAATCATTTTGAAATACAATTTTTTCAGGGCTTCATTTTTAGATCTCATCAAAGACACTGGTAGCATGGGGAATCATGCGGCTCAGATTTTTTTAACTGTGGTAAATGTTAGCCAATACCTTTAAGTGATTATTTGTTATAACGAGAACTCCAGTGTACATGTATCATAATTTTTCAGACATTTTTCTACCTTGTGTATGTATTTAGTTTTAGTTTTTGTTTTTGTTGAAACATTGCATGTACATTTCATTTTATGAATTATGAAAGATTAAAGGAATCAGGCTCGACTAGCACTTGTGCTACCCTCTGGTTCCTTTTTAACAACATATTGGCCGTTAATATTCCTTTTACTGGTGTAAATACTGTAACTTAACTTTGGTTAAATCATGCATGTTAGGTACATGCATGCAGGTTACATTCTATGTATTCATGTTTGTCGTATCTATTCTCATATTACCTATTATATCCCTCTATGAATATTCATGAGCATTTTCTAAAACGCAATTGGTTGATTGATGCTCATACAATCAAAAATAATTTCACTAGAAATAAAGCTCCGTATATTTTTCACTATTTTTGTCTGGGCAGCACCGCGCCTACTGCGCATGCTCTTTACCCAATCAAAATGGCGGTGTCGATCTCGGCGACAATCAAAATGACAATTTTAGAGTCTCATTTCCTTGTTGTTTTATTATTTCAATGCAATTTACATATTTAATTTGAGTTATCATGAAGATTTCACTTTACACCGTTCGAATTATAAGCGCTATATTATCAATCAGTAATTCACATGTGGAAAATATAAAAAAAAAATTGACTTGCACTGCTGAACACTGCGGCGTACTATACTCACAGTACAGTCAACAATGTTATTTCAATGCCAAGCGGTCGCGCAGACGACACCGACGCACAGTGCAGCTAGCGCTATGCGGGTACGTACACGTCCGGGTCACGTCGATCAGCGCTGGCCGAGGTCAGACGTGATGTAAACAAACCAACATGGCAGCTTCCATGCAAGCTCGATTTGACCAGTTACAAGGAACAGATATCGAAGACTTAATAGCATCCAGTGACAGCTCAAATACGAAGAAAGTGATAAAGTATGGCGTGGATGTTTTTCGCGTATTTTGCCGGGTTACTGACGTAAATTTCGAGGAACTTTCCAACATGTCCAATCAAGATTTGGATAATGTCTTGGCAAGATTCTACATCGGTGCAAAAAATAAATGCGGAGAGGATTACTCTGGGAAAAGTATGTCGTCAATCAAATTCGAACTGCAACGTCATTTTATCTCAACCAGGGATGTGGACATTGTCAAAAACGGTGAGTTTAGTCGATCAAATCGTGCCTTCAAGGCAAAAATTGCAAAACTGAAATCAGTCCGGTAAAGGCAAGGTGAAACATCACCCTCCAATTAGTGATGATGATTTGATTAAAATCAATGAACATTTGAATTTGTCAGAGCCCAAGGGCCTTCAGCGCAGAGCATTTGTTGTCTGTATGCTGCAATTCGCGAATAGGGGTATGGAGAATTTGCGAAATATGCTGAAAACCGACTTGATATTACATAATGAAAACTCTGAATCTGAGTACTTCACTCTTCTCGACAAGGCGACAAAAAACCATGCCTCAGATAGTCGTAAACGCCAAGGCGGAGAAATGCACGCCAGTGCTGATGATGGTTCATGTCCAGTCAAAATCGTCAAAGAATACCTGAGTAAACTCCATCCAGATTGTCCATTCCTATGGCAACGTCCAAAACAGAAACCAGAGAAAAAGAGTGGTACGACAAAGTACCAGTCGGCACACACACCCTGGAGGTGATAATGAAAAACATCAGCAAGGAAGCGAATTTAAGTAGAATGTAGACAAATCATTCACTGCGTGCTACCAGCATTACACATCTTGACCATGCAGGTTTCACCTCCAGAGACATTATGACCGTCTCAGGTCACAAGTCAGAAAACTCAATCAAACACTACTCGCAGACCAGTGACGAAAATAAAGTTGCAATGTCTAAAAGGCAATCTCTGCAAGACAATCAGCAAAATCGATGCTAGAAATACCCCATCAACATCACATGGACTAGTAAACGAGCCATCAACATCTGACACTAGTGCTATGTCTGGAGAAACAGCCAACGAGTCAGCCTCATCCACAGATGCTAATTTCTTGACAAATTTCTTGATTATTCCGCCACGCAAATTTTTTTCACTGTGCCATTCGCTGGCTTTTTACTTTCAAGTCTTGCGCGTCATTTGAGACCATTTTTGCAAAAATTGAATGTACCCTTATGACGCTGCGCAACTTTTTGTACATGCATGCAACTCCAAAATTGTACAAAATCAATGCAAATTGTGTTTTCAGCCAAAAATCATAAATGTATGATTATTGTTACTTTAACTGTTAGAAATGGATTAATTTTATGCTCTTTATGATCACAAAAAAGTCCCCGACAAAGTTCATGGAAAAAACAATAAAAAACCAAGGAGCGAGAAAATAAAGAAATACATAAGAAATTCACAAAACAATAAAATACATAAGAAATTAATTCTGATTCAGCAATTTTTTTTGTAGGTAACTGCCAAAAATGTCGAAAAGAATATTTTCACCAAAACTTAGCATTCTACAAGCTACTTTAAGTGAGTTGTGGGCAAAAATATGATTTTATTCATAAATTTGCATAATTAATCATTATTTTTTGAAAATTTAATAATATAGACTTGTAGATTACATCCAGCTCTATGCGCGTGCAAATTTTCACGGCGATCGCGCGATCTGTGGCCGCAACCGGGATGACAAGACCGGAGATAGCCCGGATCTATTAGGGTTAAAAGATGGGGCATAAAAAGATAATTACTCACCCTTTAAAACACTTCCCACACTTTCTGTGGCTTTCTTGGTCGGGCAGTACACAATGGTGGGACCATCAAACTCATAGTGAAATCTGGCAGAGACATGAACACACAATAAAGAAAGAGATGAAGGATAAATAAATAGAATCACAGATTCCATGGGTGTATTCCAAATTCCCTAAAATCCTCGTGCGAGAGAGTGGAGTGATCAAGGGGAGGGGTGCCCCCTCTCATTGTATGGAGCTTTTTTGTGTTTTCAATGTAAAATTGTGGGTTCTGGTGCATATGTAAGAGGGCATTTTCTCTGATTTCTACAGGCATTATTCCTGTGTTTTATTTGAGTATTGTACAGTGTGTCTCAAAAATAATTGTGCAAGTCAAAAGTACCCTCTTTGGTCATGAGAAAAACATTTTTGTGACGTCATGCTAACATCACCATCAAGGGCACAGTCTTAGCTTTCAAATGCCATTTGTTCTGTTCAGTTTGCTTGTTTTAATCCTGGGATATGTTCAGTTAACAACGAAAAGGTAAAATCACAAATGTGCCACTTTTACTACAGTCACGGATAGCATCAGGCCTTCTTCCTTTAAAAGTGACACAATCGTGATTCCACTGTTTTGTTGTTTACAAGATATCTCGAGATTAAAACAAGCAAATTGAATAAAACAAACAGCATTTGAAAGCTAAGACTGTGCCCTTGATGTGTAAGTAAACATGTGTCACAGCAGTATTTTCTAATTGTCAAAGAGGGCGCTTTTCTCTTGGAACAATTTTTTGAGACATGCTGCAACATGTCTCAAAAAATTGTGCAAGTTAAAAGCACCTTCTTCGGCAATTAAGAAACACTCTTGTAACATGATACTTTCATCAACATCAAGGGCAAAGTCTTAGCTTTTAAATGACATTTGTTTTGTTCCATTTGCTTGTTTTAATCTCGAGATATGTTGTAAATACCAAATGGGGTGGAGTTACAAGTGTGTCACTCTTACAAGGGATTGTGGTAAAAGTGGCACAATTGTGATTTCACTCTTTCTTCTTAAAATTAACATATCTCAAGATTAAGACAAGAAAATTGAACGAAACTAACGGTATCTGAAAGCTAAGACTATGCTCGTTAAGTTGATGCAAGCATCATGTCACAAGCGTATTTTGTAATTGCCAAAGAGGGCAGTTTTCGCTTGCACAATTTTTTTTGAGACACACTGTATACGGTTACTTTAGTCATATTGCAGATGCTTCTAGAAAAAGTTTATTTCAGCCAATTTCACCCTGACAACTCCCCAAGTTTTGTTGCAATGCCTTCAAAACCAAAAGGCATCACACACACACAAAGGAAACACTTAAGAACTTTTCCTCTTCTTGAAAAAATCTGTAAATCTGGATATTTCAGGAAATGCTAGAAATTTCTGAATATTTCCAGCCATTAGGGAAAATCCAGAAATCTAGAATTTTTTTGGAATTGTGGCATCTCTGTAGAATTCATCAACTAAGTTGAACATATTTTCAAAAGTCTTGAAACATGCACAAAATCAAAATAAACATCACATGTGATACACTGATTACAGCACGAAATAAAATACTGAATAAACCTTATGTATCATACTGTATAGTCCAGCGGCTAAGCTCCAATTTTTGGCCGAATTGTGCACTTTTTGATAAAAGCAACAAACTTTGCATATGTTAAGTACATGGCAAAACATTGGATTTAAAAGGGGGAGCCCAGTCCAATTATCCCCCTGGGGGCCACAATAGGTCAATAAACTTTTTTTGCTAAAATTACTATATGGGTTGAACAAATTGAAGATAGATTTTCAATGAAACCTTCTTTTACCGCAAATATGATTTCATATTAAAGATAATTAAATTTTCTACAAGATGAAATCCCATTTAATTGGATATGACGCAATTTTGGGGGTGGTTTTGGGTCAAAAACAACATTTTTAATCAATTTTTGTGAAACTTTGAATTTACATATATGCATATTTTGCCATTGTTTTTAAAACTATTAGCTCAAAAGAATTCAAACTTTTTTAAAAAACTGTCTTTGACTATTGTCAATATTGTGTGAAAATTACAAGTTAATTACATTTTTACAGCAAAAGTTGTCACGCTTCAAAGTTCGTAAAGTAGTATCAGCCAGGACGGCATTTTGTACGCACAGTTCAAGCAGGCCTGGTACTATGCAACAATGCGCATTGGGTTTGCACGTTTGCAGCGCACTTTGTGTACATCTTTGCATAGATTCAAATATAGGTATAATTCCTTCCTGGTGGAACCTGGTTTACTCTGTTGATTTTAATTCGATTTTTGCCTTGTTTGTGATCCAACACACAGGTATACCTGTGTTGAGTCATTAAAATTACAACATTATACAAACGATAGATGAATAAATTGTAGAGCTGCTAAGCCCCAAGCTGGTATAAATTGAGCAC
>JZLH01S0304490.1:25768-42920 GCA_001188425.1 Eucidaris tribuloides | reverse complement strand
TTCATACTTGGTCCTAGTTACATCAAAATCCGATTGGGGTTTCTCAAGTTATCGCGGTAACGAGATCCGGTAACGGACGGACGCACGGACGCACGGACGGACAACCCGAAAACATAATGCCTCCGGCAACTTCGTTGCGGAGGCATAAAAAATCAGATTATATGTATAAACCCCCTTTTTTAATTTGTTATATCGCATAAAAATTTTGTACAGCACGTGTATATTATATAATTTTCTGTTCATTCCTGTTCGATGTCTCGAGTATCTGCAGAATTTTGCAGAATAATTATTTCATATACAAAATTTGCGTTCATCGTTTGTGGGTAATGCCGATTATGTATTTCACGGTATCAGCCTCATGTACACCTGCATTATGTAACCAAATATTAACAACTTCTGATCTCTTTGAAAACACAGCTGTCCAGTGTATTTGAGATACACATTTTGAATAGCAGTGACGATCACTGGATCAAAGAAATTAACTTTGTTGTCCATCCATGTGTAGTAGGTCCATGATGGTATAAGCATGAAGCAAGAAAGTTGGACCACTGAACAATCAACCTTCCCAGATCTTTCCATGATTTTAGGGAATTTTTCTCAAATTGCTAGACTTTCCTCCGACTGGAAAAAGGGGAGGTCACTTTCCAGGTTTATCCAAACTTCCAGGGAAGCTGGGAATCCTGATAAAAAATAATAATGCACAGATACCAAAATAAGAGATGCATTTTTACAGCATACACTGTACAATAGGTTTTACTTCATAACAGCTGGTCCCATACATATGACATTCTGTGATCTTAAAGGTAAATGACATGATTGGGGGTAGTCCTCAATTTGGGCTGAAACTACTCTAGAATCAAGTAAACTATGCAAGGAGTCTACTGTGAAAATCTTGTAGTCAAACGTTGACTCATTCTAAAATAAACAATGTCAATATCACTCGTAGCACGGAAACCTGCTGTGTGGTTCTCTATATATGGGGCTTATTTTTATTGTCCCCGGATAAAATTAAGATACTCCTATGTTTATGCTTGATTCTCCTTAAGTAAACAAATTACAGACAAATCCTCCCAGGTGGGAGATCCACTTCTGCTAGTGTATAGTTGGTATATATTTCAACTCATTTGGTTCTTGAGGCATTTTTAAGTGTTCCCAATCATATCACTAACCTTTAAGATATTGGGCACTATATTGAAGAAAATAAATAGTGATTTCAATGAAAAATTCACCGTTAAAAAAGTACCAAGAGCGTCACACAACAATATTAATCTTGATTACCACTTCAATCGTCAGAAAATTGCATAAATTACACTTTGGGTGCAATATTGATTAGTATTCCAGAAACACTACAGACACTAGAGAGATGCTATGATAAATCTTTGATTTAGATAAAATAAATGCATGAATTGAAAAAAAAAATGGTTGCATAATGCTGTGTTTATGTTACCACCACCCTGTAGTTATATCTAAACAAAATATATGACATATATGGCACAATTAGGACACTGTACATACAGAATACAAGCGTGACATACTGAATGAAACACACGGACATGCAAATCTTTACAGACTAGGGACTGAAAAATTTATCCTCTTGCCCATTTCACGTTCTTGATACAGAACCCCTTTTTGGCAATTTCTCCCAACAAATCCTGCACGATATGTGAAAGTGTAGTTGAACCCGGAACAAGAGGCATAGAGCATGTTTAACCGCTTGGATCGAACACACTCATTTAATTAATTGAGAATGCTAACAAAATTTACAACATTTATTTACAAAACAAACTCAAAATCACCAGCACACCTGTTTCGCCCTATTGCCTGAGTAATATCAATTTTTCACATTAAAGAGAGGTCAAGGAAGAAAAACGACATACTGCTTTCTACCATATACCTTCAACTTACAAAATAATACTGAATTCCACATTAATCATGCACCTAATATTGTTCTGAACATGATGAATAACTGTATTCAGGAAAATGCAAACTCTGCAAATATTATGATAGAATTCTTGGGCACGGAAAAAATAGATGATTTTTCTTTGAAGGGCACCATCCCCTTTAAAGGGAAGATGAACGTTTTTCTCTCTGCTGTTTAACATGTTCAAGACAGGGCAAGATTACATTTACATGAACATTAATTTGTGTACACAGCTTTGACCAATATACTGCACTTTTTTATTTTGGTTTGATGCATGGATACACAGAGTTTATTGCAAATTGCAAGCAAACACACAAAAAATAAAAAAACTACAATGTGACTCTTTACAAATTGTCAGATTACTCTCTCCCTGACAATCTAAACACTTTCGCAAAAATAAAATATGGCAAAATTTTGTTTGAAGACGGATTACAGGATAAACTTAAACCAAGTTTTTATATTGATCAAAACTGACTTTACTTAGTGCCCACAATCTTAACATCATACTAATCATCATTATTAAAGAAAATGCAGGCATAAGCAGACTTTTAACAGCACTGCAATTTACAACAAAACACCAAAAAAAAAAATGTTGATCCAAACAGCCATTTGTGAGATATAAAAGTTACTTCCTTACAGAGGGGTGTGGGTATTGCAGGGTATGTCCAAGTTACCTATCTAATTACAACTTTTTAAAGTCTTTCTTTACTGAATGTAGATTTATTCTTCTCAAAGTCTCATGGTTTTGTTGTGTAACCTGAACCCCATACGTATTTCCACCTGGAACTTGAACATCCTTGATCTTTTTTTTTGGGGGGGGGGGGGGGGGGGGGGCAAGGGGAGGGGAGATCCATTATTTTTTGTTCGGCAAGTAATTCTTCAAATATTCAAGTTGTTGATATCAATCAATATATTAATGTTGTGGATGTCAATTAATAGTTTGAGAAAGGTTTTTAATTCTTAATTTTAAATGTCTAATCCATATCAGGAATTTCTCTGTATTATTAAATTGATGTCACTTTCTTTACAGACAAAAACCCCAGAAAGTAACGATAGCAATGAATAAAAATCATTGACAGCTCTCAGTAATTTCTTTAAACCTGACACATTTGTGTGCATTACTTCACCCATCAGTATAAAAATAAATATCATACTTTTTTCTCTTTTTGTCTTTGCTCACAGCTCATCATATCATTGGTCAATTCAATAATTGGATCAACTGTTTCTCATTTATATATCTACACTCACTTCTAGTGAACAATTCACTGACTAGAAATATTTTCTAATAAATAAAACTACTCTGTCTTTCTCTGCAAGACAATTCAGAATTGTTTGAGACTGTTAAAGCCCACTGCTTCCTCACTGAAATGCCCACAGATTGAAAATGGGTGTCAAAGGTCAAAGTTTACAACACAGGTCAGAGGTGTCATACAACAGTCCAGGGTCGCAGGTCAATGGTCAAAAGTTCAACAGATATTTCACAAGCTTAGTAAACGGGTCCATACTCTTTCTGAAGTGTTTGATTTCCATAGTTTTCACAAAATTACAGAGGTTATAGGTCAAAGATCGAAATTCAAAGGTTCAAAGTCAAAGAAAGGTCATGAGGAGGCAATGGGCTTCTCTTGGAACACAGAACCAGAGTTCCATCACATATCATTTCAATATCACATTGCAAACATTCTCCATATTGTACAAAAGTACTGTACACAAATGAAGCACAAAAATGTACAAACATACTTTACAGGATTGAACAACTATCATATCAAATCCATCGTCACAATACCCTAAAAACCGCAACACCATGTACACATGTGGAATTAGAACTATTCTGTTTAGTGCTGCGAGTGATTATTTTCTATGTTAAATGCACACATTCATTGTACAAAGCAGATTTTTGCAATTGTTTTAACAACATTTTGCATACAAGAAAATCACATAGAGCATATACTACTGCATATTTTGCTAAATGTATTTGAAAGATGCTTGCAGTACATTGACAGAGAAGGAATTTTCTTATCTGTACTAATCATGTCAATACTACGCCCACAATTTACAACTAAGGTTGGTGGGGTATGCCTGTTCATTGGGCACGACAGGGGCTCCCAGTATGTCATGAAACAAAAAACCCCTAGTTTTCCCCAATTTTTCCTTGACGAAGTATAAAAAAATTCAGGATCATTCCAGGAGACACTAACAAACTAAAGAGGCATCACAGTCAATCATTTAGTGGATACACTATAAGACACAAGACAAAGTATAAGAGACTGACTTTCTTTTAGGGCAAATGAAATGCCTTGATTTTCCAGTAATTTGAGTGATTTATTTTTCTCAAATTCCCCATTTTCCTTTACTGGAAAAAAGGGTTCTATTTTTCCACATTTTCCCTAGTTTTGGGGATAGCTGGGAATGTTGCTTCACGACAAATTCCAATGAAAATGAGATAAGCAGCTAATGCAGGGCCCTAGTTGATGATAGTTTTTTAAGTCTTACTGTTACATCAAGGAGGTATGAGGGATGGATGTTCGAAGCCGCCACTCAAAATATGTTATGCTTGTGCTTATCTGGATCTTTCTTGCAGATGGACAGACAACAGAAGTCTGTTTGATTGTATAATTACTTGCTAGTTTCAAATGCTTTAATAATGATAATCAATTTTTGCTGTACCCAATTGCAAAACACTTGTGAACACACAAGGGACATGGGAAAAGAAATGTTAAGGGACATGGGATAAGAAAAATGGCCAAATTCATGAAATATAGATGAAAATTACTCAACTGAGTATGTCTGGTCACTATTTGCACAAAAGTTGTCTCCGAGAACTATATTTGAAGATCACAAACTTCTCAAATTCATTTGTTGGAATTGATTGGAAAAGTGTCAAAATTGGCATAACAGGAGAAAATGATTTCCAACATTTTTCACAAATTACAACTCTGATTCAAGCTTGGAAACAAATTTTCTTACATCATTTGTTTCCAATTGTTATGCTCACTTATATGGCAAAAGAACTGCAATGTTTAACCAAAAAACAAAATAAATTTATGCAAACTGTTATCAAATATCCAAACTCATCTTGAGCTCTTCTTTTGAAGATAGTGGCTTGGAACATCGATCATCAAAGACACAAAAGCACCTGAAGAATTCTTTGGTACTGTAGTAACCTTAGAAACCCGGCAGCGGCTTGAATTGATTATTGCTTGTTGTGACTCCATCTCTCATACCTCCTTAGTTACATCCAGGTTATTTCACCTCAGAATGGACAATGTTCCATACAATTCTGAGCCTCAGTCAATGTTATCATGATGTATGTGCATTCTTGTACGTTTGGCTTAGCCGTTTGTCAGTCTTTGGTTCTACGCGTGTGTTTGGCTCTCTTTATGGGCAGCATTTACACACTGTTTTGTTTTCATGATTATCACTATGTGACAGTTGATGATTTAAACAACTAAAAGAGGAAAGAATGCACTTAAAAATTACAAGGTGACTCTACTTTCATTGCAGCAATTTGTTTTTGCAGTTTTTATGATTGTTTCTTTAACATTAGTGTTCCTCATTTGCAAATGTGAGGGCCATGTTGGATTGAATTTTCCAGCAGATTTTGGAAAAAACACACTATCCACTAAAACATTAATGTTCAAAGACTGGTCTTTTACAGAGGTGAGAAAGATTGGTAAGGGGGAAGGAGTGGGGGGGGGGGCAGATAGCCCATTTTGAAACTTTGGTTTTCAATGAACAGATTGTATACCATGGAAACTTTAAGTGAAATATGTTTGACATCAAACTGTACAAGAGACATTAAAGAACAAGCAGTTAATAACAGCAGTAAGTTTTGAGGATTTGACAACCATCTTTCTTATTTAAATTAGAGCACACACACAATGTTGGGAGGAAAATATATTTTGTGATGTGTATGTGTGATGTAAAAATTGCATGTCCACGCATTTAACAGTGCATTCACATTTGTAAAATTTGGTATCAAAATGTGTACAAGACTCTTACAAAAAATGTCACAAGGCCGCACACCAACTTCAAGATTCACAAAAGTTTGTTAGGGGGGGGGGGGGTAGGGAGAAATCATGCCCCTACCTCAATGCATTTCTCCCATATCGAGCATGTATGGATTTGCTGGGATTGCCAACAGACTAACAACATAGCCCATGTAAATGACGGACGGCATGCTTCTATTCTGAAATACACAATCCAACTATGCTCATCTTGCTGTTTGAATGCAGTAAACGTGAAGTAACCATGGTTATGCCACTGTACTTGTGTTAGTTTCGAATCACCTACAAGAGCTTCAATGCATAGGACTAACAAGACCCAAGTTTGTGACGTGTTCTAAACTCATAAAGTTTCCTAGTCCAGGTATAGTATTGTCAATCATGCATGATCATCATGTTATTATATCGCATGACTACTTACACCGAATGAGAACATGACCTTACAAACTATTCCTGTCAAAATATACATATGAGTGTACAATAATAGTATCAGCAACAGTAGAACAGGATGAAAGTAGTTAATGCCATCTTTAACTTCATGTAAGATGACCTTGAATACATAAATGTATACAGGCACAGAATTGGTGGTAAGTTAAGCCTTTTCTACAAGTAAAACTGGTACATGTACATCAATGGGGTGGGAAAGAAATACCAGTAACAATGTACAAAACAGAAACATGCCAGGTACAAAAGAAAATCATCACATTTCTGTCCAAATAGTTGCAACACAAATTTCAGTGAGATAAACTTCTTTTGAAGGATGAATGGTGAACTGTTCTCATCCCATTATCACCATCTCCCTAGTATATGCAACATCACAGCACGTTCAGTAGAGAAGGGTTCATAACCCAGTCTGTTGTACTCCCAAGTTGCACAGCTTCCTTTGTTTGCAGCCAAGGTGCAAAATTCCACACAGCAGATGTATGATCCACACTCGTCATGGTGACCTCCTTTCATTCCATAATCCACACTATAATACATATTCAATTCAAAGAAAATTGTTCATTACCAGTCTGTTCAACACACACACTTGCGTGATGACAAATTTTTCACTTGCGTGGTGACCAATTTCGATCACCACAAAATCATCTGGAATACAATTCGCTTTCCAAGTGAAACGGGTCCGTGAACCACTCTGTTCCACATAATACGAGAGAGATAGAAAAAAAATGTTTCACACCACACAACTTTCTACAAGGTCTTCAAACATTGCACAGCCCCTCCCCAGTGGAGGGTTTAAGTTGTAGTTTTTGCAGCTGCTTATAACCAGTTGCTAACACAACTGCCATCTCCACCAAACTACGGGTTCCTCCTTTCAGTGTGGTTCTTTAGTCCACTTCATCGTCTTTGCGGCTGACTGCCTGAGCAGCTTGCTGCGGTACTTGCGTCGGATCGGATAAGATGGAGGTCGTCCTACTCAGCAACGTTAATGATGACAAAACAGCTGGAAGATGGGAAGGGGAAAAAAAGCAATCAGATAAAATTCATAGATATGAAGGCAGGAGCTGTAATGTTGAGACAATGTGCAGACACACATTATCATACTAAGTCATATTTCACTTTATTTACAAAATGCCACACACGGAAATTCTATATTTTGTATCACTATTGATTTTTTCGCTTGAGACTATGCAGGAATATCATTTATCCCTCTGTATGAAAAATACTTTTTTTCTGAACAACAAGAATAACAAAATTTTGAACATCTTAAACCTCACGTTTGATATGTATTACCTATGTAATGGCAGGAAAAATTGTTTGAATGGATCAGAAACAATTACATGAACAGTATGAAACATGGGTGTGGATATTTTAGTCCATATTTGACTGTAATCTGCAATTCAGCCTCTGGATACTTAACATGAACAACACTCAATGTTTCTGAAAATAGATGGGAGGATGACATAACAACGGTGATGATGATGATGATAACTAAAATGATGATGGTAATGATAATAATGATGGTGATGATGTGGTGGAGTTGATGATGATGATGATGATGATGATGATGATGATGATGATGATGATGATGATAATGATGATGATGATGGGGATAGTTATGATGATGATGACAAAGATGATGGTTATAATGATGAGGAGGAGAGGAAGACAATGAAGATGATGAGGTGATAATGATGGTGAAGGTTAAAATGATGCTGGTGACGATGATGATGACAGGCTTTCAAGTGGACCATGGTGAAAAAGTAGGAGAAAAATAGGAGCTAAATTTAGGAAAAAGTAGGAGAAAAGTAGGATATAAAGAGTTAAAAGTAGGAGAAAAGCAGGACATGCACAGGGTTTTAATTTTTTTTTTGGAGTTAGTTTTTTCTTGTGCTGAAGAGTCACACCTTTTCTGTGAGACTACCTGAAATGACTACTCACTAACTCCAGGCATTTTATCCATGATCAACTAGGCGATTATTTTTTATTTTCGCTGGCGTTTTCTACCAAATAAAAGTAAGGAAGAAGTAGGAGTTTTGGGAAAAAAGTAGGATAAGTAGGAGGAGAGTAAAGAAAAAGTAGGAAAATAGCGAGCTGCATTGAAAACCTGTGATGATGATACTGATGAAAACAATGATGACCATGATGATGATGATGATGATGATGACAATGCTGAGAAGATAATGACAAAGTAGAAGTAAGCAATACAAACCTCTGATATTACACCAAACCTTATCATGGAATTTATGGCAGGATACTTACTGGGTCGAAGTGCAAGGAGTGAGCAATGCTGGTCAAGCCAAGACCGGACGGTACGAGACAGCTCTTCACTATTTGTTGTCGAAACGGTGGCATTGAATGATTCAAATAATGGCCGGATGATAATGCTGAACTGTGGAGAATTTGGTTCAGGAAAATAATATATATATTGATGTCCTAAGCCTTGGTATATGAATAGTTTTCATCAATCTGACATTTTATTTTTAATCTTTCAAAAAGCTGCCTTCCCGTGGTCACAAATGTATCTGAAACTATGAGTATGAATAGAATCCCTCTATCTTTTTTTTCTTCAAAGTTAGCAGTCACAGGAAATCAATTAGAGAAAGTTAACTCACTACATTTGAGATACTACAAAGTATTAGTAGCTGACACATTACATAATGAGTATAGGGCTACCTACACATATACACTTGTTGCACGTTTGTTGCGCAAGTAAAAAAAAATCAAATAATATACCCAATTTGTTCCATTTCCCATCAGACCAAATGTGATCTTATCTGGAAAAAGCATGTACTTGTTGGCAGGTATTGAAATTCAGATTATTGCTGTATTGAATAGAACACATTTTCATACACGATTCACAAAAATTATATAGTTATAATGAAACTTAAGACAATTTAAATGTTTAATTCAGTGTAGTTTTAACGCATGTTTTGTTCCTTTAAAGCCAGTTTCTGTAAACTATGAATTGCAGACAATCTCCTAGTCTTGCTAGAGTGGATCACAAGTAAACATGTTTCTATACGACAAAATTATTATACACCTAGAAAAGGATACAATCCAGAACTTCCAGTTGTGCTGCGTTCTTTCCCTGACATATTCATCAAACACATCCCTCATCATGTCAAACCGTTGCCGCGTGACTGGCACTCCACTCGCTGGAAGCTGGGACTGGCTTTCACTGTGAAAATCAAATAGACATAATAGTAAGATCCGGTTCTGAAACTGAGGCCTCCCCAAAACACAATCTTTGCATAGGGTTTGTACAGGTGATTAGGACTGAGACCGAGGCCGAGGCCACTAGAAAAAAAAAACTGGTAGGAACAAATTCATTGATTTTCTACATAGAACAGTAATATTTGCAGCCAAGTTAGCTGGATCTGAATTCACAAAACTGTGAAATCATTCACAAGAGCTGCCGTAATCCAAATATGTGACCTGTCAGCACAACAACAACAACAACAACAAAGACAGTGGCTTGGACAATCAAACAAATCTTGTTCATTACATGGTCTCCACATACAGAATCTTTGCTATAAAATGAAATATAACTCCATAAAATATGAACAAAATAATGACAGTACTCAGAAATTTTCGGAATTCAAGTAAGAGAGAAAATTAGTTTCAAAACTGGCAATCAAAGCTAACTCGTAGTAGACGGTTCAATTTCAATAAAACACACATTATCCATAGACCCAAGCCTGAGATATCTTGTTCTTAGTCTCCAATGGGTTAAGCATGCTGTCAAGAGCCATGATTTGTGCCACATTGTCAGGAAAACAATAGGCTCAGAACCTTAGAGAAAGTTTTACAAATGACTCATCAGAGTGGACTAGAAGTTGGTATTCCCTGTTTTTAAATTAAAAGCCAGTTCTATAATTCTGCCAAGTTTGGATGTCTGTATTTTTTTCTTCCATGTTACATTGTCTTAACTCAGAGCATAAAATGTGAAACTTGAAATTAAAGGGGGGACTACAAAAATGGAACACTATCAAATCAATCGCACTGTAGCTCCAACTACATTTACATATCTATTCACTCATTTTGTCTTTTGAGAGTCCATATGGGGAGCCTCTCTCTCTTGACGAATGCCAAATTTATTTCCAAAATGATGCATAGTGCATACCTGATTGATGAATGTAATTCAGCAACCTCTTGCTTGAGGACATTTATTTCATCTTTCATCTTTTTCCTCTCAGACTGTAGTTTCTTGGTGTATTCAACGGCTGGAGAAAAAGGAAGTAAAAGGTGACACACATCAATGAAAATCCTCACACATCATCAAAATAAAGATGTTCCATTGTTGGGGACTTACAGTCTGAAGATTAGGTTCAGGATTTGCAAGACCATCACTTCCCTTC
This sequence comes from Eucidaris tribuloides, assembly GCA_001188425.1. Lineage (NCBI taxonomy): Eukaryota > Metazoa > Echinodermata > Echinoidea > Cidaroida > Cidaridae > Eucidaris > Eucidaris tribuloides. The sequence continues at coordinate 32,196 of JZLH01S0304490.1, read as the reverse complement.
ATTATCATTACCAAACAGTAGTTAAGTACTTACAAATGGTGTGTTGAAAGTTTGAGATCCATATGCGATAAACTTGTTGTTTTATGAGAAAAACTAATAACAATATGCCACCAGAATATTGTTCTTTCCATGAGTTTAAATTTTGCTCGAATTGCAAAACACGGTTATGTGTATGTTCACATGACCAGCTGAGCGCTGCGGTCAGTGACTCACTACATACACTGATATGGTCAATCTGGGCTGAACTCTGCGAGGCGGACAAATTTGTAACTAACAGAAAGGCTCATGCACAGGCCACTGCTTTGCAAATTTTGAAATTTAACCATCCAGATTTTTACAAAAACTACATATTCTACCTAAAGATTCTATGAGAGGTGTTTATTTATACTGATCTTCATATTGTGAATGATTTAAGCTGATTTAATTAATTTTGCTGTTTTTTTGTTTTTTTTATTTTCGGGGGTCTACTTTTACATTTTCAGTGGCTCTATTCTTGATTTCCACAGCTCTGCTGGGTGTCTACCCATGAATCATGTGCATGGCTATGGGCATGGACCAAGCTAAATTTGCAAGGCATTATAATTTCATCTTCATTCATTCATTTGTTTTATTTACCACAATCAAGTAAGATACATTTTCATATACAATCATGATAACAAATATTAAACTACAAATAACAGAGTACGGAAAGTATTTACAACTTTAGCAGATAAGTTTAAAGAAAGTAAAGCATATACATACAGGATGTGGATGGGATAACTACAGTAATGAATACTTATCTAAGTATGTTACCCCTCTTATAAATGATTATTCAATAATTAAAGTATACACCATACTAAATGTGTACTAACTTTCCACAGTGGCTTCCATTTTTTAGAGGCTATCTAAAGGTCTTTCCAGTTTGAACTGGTCTGCCACCCATGTTGATATACTTATTTTTTGGGGGGGGGGGATTATTATAGGGTTGAGTTCTTACAGTAGTAATTCATTGATTTTGTTTTCATTAGACCTTTTATTATTTCATCATCTTCCACATTTGTGAGTTATTCTTGTTTGTATTAACCATGGCAACCTCAGTTGCTATGGAGCTGTTATTTACCTTTTTGCAGCATGTTTGCCTTGCTGACCTTAGCACTGGGACTATTGGCCAACGTCGGAATCAACGAGTGGAGAGTATCAAAGCCAGACTGTATTAAATGAACAAAGAAACATCAGTCCGTAATATTCTCAAGATCTAGCACAGTAATTTTATGTGGTAGGAATATGCTTCTTGATATTATAGTTATGTGACTGAGATTGTGATTTTTTTTCACTAATCAATCTGAATAATGAAATGGTGTACAATTTCATACAAGACACCTCCAATTTACCTGCTATTTGAAATGTTTAACATTCTCCAAAAAAACAGTTTATCTGTGTTACTACTGATTTTGACTAACATTTAAATATTGTGTTTAAATGCAAACAATCAGGACAAACTTTTACACAATTCATTTGGTATGGATTATGTAACAGGCAATTTTCTCTTTTGCACATACACATCCTCTTTAATACAGACTCAAAACTTTTATAATTTCCTGGAGCATCCGTAATTAAGAACTGAGTAGCAACGTAATCATGTCACCAATCTATATAATACTACAATTCAGAAGATACTATGAAACACACATGTACTTGCTTAATCATTTGAAACAACAAAACTGTAAGCCAAATGAAAGTGATGACATTTATAATTGTTCCTTTCTTTTGATATTTTTATCACAACTGCAGCCGGGAGCACAAACACCCCATCATTTGCAGCTTGTCGCTCTGTATCATTGAATCAGCAACAAAACTGTTGCTATTGTCTAGATGGTTAAATGTCATATAACCTTTCAATCTTATTTTTCCAAAGGGCATGTCAAAATATAGTTGTCATAGTACCCACATCTGTTATAATTCTGCAACAAATTTATATTGAACTGAAAGACATGTATCATCACTTGTCCGGCAGAAGGACCCTAGCATATCGTTGCTGAATTCACGAAGTGGCACAAACCTCCAAAATTGTGTCAAAGTCAAATTTGAGTTATTTTCTGTTTTGTCATTCTCTGGCCATGGTCTTTTATTTCACAAATTTTAGAACCCAATTCTCTCTAATTAAAGAGATAATTAAAGTGCAGAAACGACATGAGCCTGAAAATCTGCAGTAAAAAATCCACGAACCAGCGCAAACGCGCACGCACCATTACGCGCCATTCAGGTCTGTACATAAAACTCAATGGCACGAGCGCTTGCGCCGGTTCGTGAATTTTTTTCTCTTGCTGTAGTGACAACACAGCGCGACACGAGCGCTTGTGCCGGTTTGTGAATTTTTGGGGGCGCGCAAAATTGTACTTGTTTTCTACACGAAGTGTCACTTCGTGGATTCTTCCTATGCTGAAGCAACATTTTCTACAAAACAACACCTGCGTTTGAAGCTTTACTGTGTTACGATTTGAACTTAGTTTAAGGACGATTTGACATGGAAGGCTTGGCTTTCTATCTGTGCTTGAATCATACAGCTTAACTTCATAACAAATGGCAATGAGCAGTTGAAAGAGAGATAAAATCTTTAATCGCGTTTTACTCGAAAAGTGATTTCGCGCATTTTCGGTCGCACGTGCCACTTCGTGAATTTAGCGATGATATGTTCCAGGCAGAAGGGCCGTAACAGTAAATTTTCTCTTATTTGAGAAATATAGCTTATTTGATATTTGCACTTAAAAGACTAACAGAAGTATTTGAAAATAAACTACTACTTTGATTTCATGTGAAAAGAGCCAATGGTATTTAAGTTAGAGACAATTTAGTGTTAAGGCCCTTCTGCTGGGAACATATGCTAGGGCCCTTCTGCCGGACAAGTGACGGTAATTTCACTGACCTTAATATTTACCCGTCTCTTCTGCTCAGCAGATATGTGTGACACCTTACGAGATTCCTGTAGGAAGACAAGATCAACATTAATGAGATCATCTGTCAAGAAGCAAACATGCATAGGATGGCAAGCCAGCCATGCAACATCACATACATGTATATGTGCACAAATGAGTAACGTAATTACTAAATGATGCTTTTACGTTACATTGTTGTTTATAAGGCCCACTGTCGAGGGTCAACTGAATCACAGAGAGGATGTCAACTTGTCCTGGAATACAGGCACATATTCACGAACATGGACTGTTGCAGTGCCATAGAGTACAGATTGTGGGAGGAAAACAAATGTTGTATTTTTTCCACACTGTCATGGCCATTTCCGTTGCATTATGTTCATTATGGGTGTCATTGGTGCACGCCTTTTTATGATTTTAGTCAAAAGAGGGCAATTTTCATCTTGTCATGACAGCAGGCCTTAACCCTATTTTAACTGGGCTATTTCAGACCGGGTTTTTACTGGGGGGGGGTCAATTTGACCCCCCCCCCCCCCCCCCCCCCCGAGATTCGGCCGCCGATCGCGCGAACGCGCTAAAATTTGCGTGCGCATGTGCCGGATGTAAACTACCACGACTGTATAGTAAAATTTCAAAAAAATATTTTTTCTATTTTAAAGTAATTAATTATGCAAATAAGTGTATGAAATTTTGCTTTCGGCTATAACCTCACTAAAAACAGCTAGTAGAATGCTTAATTTTGGTGAAGATATTCATTTGGAACATTTCTAACAATTATCTTACAAAAACGTTTGGCGGAATATGGAATTAGTTTCTGTATGTATTTTTATTGTTTTGTGAATTTCTTATGTATTTATTTGCTTTTTTTCGACCTTTTGTTTTCTATTGTTTTTTCGATGAAATTTGTTGGGGACACTTTTGCAATTACAAACAGCATAAAATTAATTCATTTTCAACCAGTAAAAGCAAAAATAATCAATACATTTATGATTTATGGCAGAAAACCAATTTCCATTGGTTTTGTACACAAAATCATGTTTTGAGCAATTTTGGGTTGACATGCATGTATAAAAAGTCGCGCAGCGTTGTAACGGTACGTACCCGATTTTCGCGAAAACAGTCTCAAAAGATGCGCAAGACTTGAAAGTAAAAAGTCAGCGATGGACGCGGCGAAAAAAATTTTGCGCAGGGCGGCGTGGTCGCGAATTCGTCGAGGGGGGGGGGTCAAATTGACCCCCCCCCAGGGTTAAATGTGATATGCAGTGGGGCAATGACAAGGAATGGGGAACTTACAGTTATTTGACCGTTAATGTCCAGCATGACAGCATGGGCGTGTGACTATGATACACGGAACTGGTGATAATGACATGTGATTCACCTACAGCAAAATCATGCACATCACCCCATTTAACACTCTTAGTCCCACATGTTGAGTTTCAGTTTTGTGGGGGTTTTTTTAGTATGGGGCTGTCACTGCCTGGGACTAAAAGGGTTAAACACATGAGACGTTAAAGAAAGATGTAGCCAGCAGCTAACAGAAATAAGTTAAGAAAGATTTTTAGGTTCATGCCAACCAATCAGATCGCACGTGCACTGGTCGGTGCATGCCGCCTGACGTGTGTTAATCGCACCGTAGTAATGTATGCAGTTTTTGAATCGATAAGCTCCTCCCTGTATAACTGTTACAGCAAGTTTTTGCGAGGGAAGAAACATGCAAAGACGTAAAATTAGCAGAAATTAACTAATTTATAGGGCCTGGCTGAGGGTGAGTGTCACACAGTACCCCTTATTTAGGCTGTCTTTATCACCATGTACCATAATTCTTACAATACTCAAAATGTCATTTTTTTTCCTTAACTTATTCCTGTTAGCTGCCGGCTACATCTTCCTTCAAGGTAATGTTTGCAGATAGACAAGGAAAACCAGAATTTTCTTAAAAGAACTTTGAATGTAGTAATTTCTGTGGTGCTGCTTTGATAGGAGAGAGCGAGATAGGGCTGGGAGGATTTCCGCTTAAAAAGGGGGCCCAAGGCATATGAATTTCAGAAATGATCAGCCCTGGCTCTCCTGAACTTTTATTTTTTTGAGATGCAACGTATTGTCACCTCGGGATACAAGGTCAATATGAACATTTTGTTTGTTCTAAACTGTTATTTCACAGGAGCAACATTTTCAAGGTCATGAAGAGTGTTTTGTTAGTGGAATCACTGCACATACATGACTGCATGACTCATAGCAAAAATTACTAAAGGGCCATAGTCTAAGGGCAATTCAACAGATATGATAATAGCTTCTAACTCAGGCACATATTTCTGAAAGCCCAAGTATAGTTTTGGTCGATCATACAACTTTTCATAAATCTTTTACAATGTATGGCATTGTCAGTATGGATATCAGATGTTTTAGGCCCTGTCACCTTTGACCTCCGATATTTTAGCACTTTATTGGGCATCATAGTACATACTTGGTCCTAGTTATATCAAAATCTCATTAGTCATTCTTAAGTTATCAATCCAGATGGACAGACACATGCATGAATGGACAATCCGAAAATATGATACCTCCAGCACCGTCAGTGCGGGGTAATACACATTTTTTCACCATTTACTAAAACTATAAATTTGGGTTTTTAATATTCATTATTGTGGTGTCATGTTATACGGACTGCAAGATGAAAACACAAAGGCTAGATTGCAAAATCAAACATTCATAATCATATACTACTATCTGCACTTAGAGTATAGTGTTAGCAGTGTTTTAAAAAATATGAATGCCTGCTGTTGAATTTAACACATTTATGGGGTACTGCAATTGTCCTTGCAAATATGCTGTAACAAACATGGCACAAACAAGCTTCAAAAATATATTTATGCTGATATACCCAAAATAAAAGAATGCAAAACGACAGTGCTATTATTCTGGATGAAACAATTATATTACTATGGTTAAAATAATTCACAAGAAGCCACTACCATGGAAATGCATGAATAATACTGCCAGATGTTGCCTGTATAAAGCGATAGTTATATGTAATGTCCAATCTCAATCAAACCAAGACACTGGGACGGCACCTCTCCAGATATGTGATTCATATGCTCGAACAGAACATGTCTATGAATATCACATGGGTTTGTACAAGTGATAATGCACTGACCAGGTGTTATATTTGTAACAAAAAACAGCTGTGTTCTATGGTTCATGAGAAAACAAAACAAAATAAAACAAAATAAAAACTTCACTTCCTTTATGATTTTCGGTGGAAATGAGTGAAACACAGAAAATATGTCAAGTACTTGTACTGGTATATTGCAGCCGGTTAATAAATTTGCGGATAACTAAATAAACAAATATACAAAATGGGTGTGCTACATTTAAAATCATGAGATGAATGGCCATGGTATTCCATTATTAAGCAAATTATAACTGGTAAGTAAAACATAGCATGCCCTCCTGCCCAAGTACTAATGGTTGTAATTAAATCGTAATTAAGTTTGTCCAATTCTTTCATGAGAGTGGATA
>JZLH01S0304479.1:13798-26773 GCA_001188425.1 Eucidaris tribuloides | reverse complement strand
TATTTACTAAAAATTTATATTTATTCTATTGAATTATTATTGGACTCTGTTTATGACGCTGTCAAAGCTAGGTGCCCGCAACACATGAGTCCTTGTGACAGATTCAAGTGCAGGAGATTGGCGGCATACGCTCTCCCCGACCTCTCCCCCTCCTCCCCCCCCCCACCTTTATAAAAGAGCTGGCTGGTTAAACTGAGAAGACATTAAATGCCCGTTTCATACGAAAAGTAGTGGAATATGGTTTATTTTTTCCAGGAATTTAAAAACTGTATTCGCCTTAAACATCCTGTTCCCACAAGAAGCATATACCAATTCCGTGTTTCCGAGTCAAAGCAATTACCTGTGTCAATTGGAAAAGTCAGAAATTTACATTTTGATGTCGCAATGCATTGTGGTCAACTGGCATATTGTGATAGCGTAGCTAATTCAGGAGTATTATGTTTATTTAATTTTTGTAAAAAGAATAGTGTAGTGTTGACAATTGAGCGCGTCAGGTGTATTATACTAGGTTCGAATATCGAAAAGGACGGGAAGATTGTAATAAATACTTCCAGGTTACACCAGTGGACCCCTCTTCCCACCATACCATGATCGGTCGGCTTTGTCGACATGCTCTTTTCCACAGGAAGTAAAGTGATTAGAGCCTACAAATTGTTGGAGGCTCTAATTTAAAAAATTGTCAACTTTGAATATCCGGCCTAACATAGTAGTGTTCAATAGGCAAATAAACACCGTAGAATACAAAAGTTTTGAAGTTAGCACTGCCATGGAAGTTATACATGAATAACAATAAAACTCGGGGCGAGTTTTATTAACCTAGGTGTACACACAATATAGGTCTATAGGTAGAACATGGGCACGTGAATCTGCGTCAAATCTTACGATTTTCAGTTTTTTTAAGCACTAAATATCATTTTGAAATACATGTTTTTTCAGGGCTTTCATTTTACGACCTGCATCAAAGACACTGGTAGCGTGGGGAATCATGTGGCTCCAGATATTTTGAACTGTGGTAAATGTATAGCCAATACCTTTAACGGAATTAACACGGCAACCGTATTTGGTCAGATACAGTTTATCAATATTATACTGTATCGTTTATTCTTCTGTTTCTTACAGAAAAGTTTTCGACGGAATTGTGGCATACTAACCGGTTAAACCGTTTACAATTTTCTGTAGAAACACGCCCAATGAATCTGTGTGACAGATTCAAGTACAGTAAGAAGATGGGCATACCTCTCCACCGCCCTCCCCCCCCCCGCCGACTTTTATATAAAAGAATAGAGTTAAACTGGAGAAAGACATAAAAACTGACAGAAAGGAGAAAACATGTAATTTCATTCATTCATACATCTTTATTTTGCAACTCTTTCAAAACATACAAAAAACGAGCCTGTCGGTACTCGCGGTGGCGTAGAGCGATTACAGTTAACTTCTAGCTCAAGTTTCATTAGGCCTAGCATCAGAGGTGTTGCCCGGTCATTCATAATATGATACTAACCAGGTCTCTCTCCCACCTAGATACTAAACACAAGCTATATTCTCGTTAGGAACCTTGCTTATATAATTAGGATTTCTGCCTTCGAAATCTCTGAGCTTAGGACCTACAATACCATAGTACCTGGAAGGGATATTTTAAATTGATGGTTTTATAGCAGTTTTTGTGTTTACTGTAGGCCTAATGTACGGGTTCGTCTATTTGCGGTGCAGCAGAGGTTCGTTCCAAGAAATGAGATTTATGAGAATTAGTTCTATCAACGAGTATTTTTGTTCATGAATGTTTCTATTCATCCCTACTTTAAATTTATGACAGCAAAGTAAAAATGGAAAAAAAGATTGAACACAATGTACGAGGAACAGGAAAGCGGGAGGATGGGGGGGGGTTTGAGCTTGACACAATGTAAGAGGATAGAAAAGGTGGAGGGGTGAGGGGCTTGAGGATTGACACAAGATGTAGAAGGATAGAAAGGGGGAGGGGAGGCGTGAGGATTGACACAATGTAGAGGATAGAAAAAGGGGGGAGGGGGAGGGTTTGGGATTGACACAATGTAGAGGATAAAGTGGGGGGGGGAGATTGAACACAATGTAGAGGATAGAAAAAGGGGGGGAGGGGAGGGGTGGAAGGATGTGACACATGTAGAGGATAGAAAGGGGGATGGGGAGGGTTGAGGATTTGACCATGTAAGAGGATAGAAAAGTGGGGGGGAGATATTGAACCACAATGTAGAGGATAGAAAAGTGGGGGGCGAGAGATTGAGCACATGTAGAGGATAGAAAGGGGGAGGGGGAGGGGTGAGGATTGACACAATGTAGATGATAGAAAGGGGGAAGGCGGGAGGGTTGAGGATCATTGACACAATGTTTTAGAGGGATAGAGTATTTTTGTTCATGAATGTTCTTCACCCTACTTAAATTATGACAGCAAGAAAAGTGAAAAAAAAGATTGACGCAATGTAGAGGATAGAAAAGCAGGGGGGGTGAGGATTGACACAGTGTAAAGGATAGAAAAGTGGGGGGGGGGGGTAGGATTGACATCCCCAAGCTCTTTTAAAAAAACAACATACAAGCGTAGTTTTGGTAAATGGTAAAAAAAAAATGAAATTCTGTGCAATTATGTTTTTAGGTAGACCTATATGATCTATCAATGCCCTGAAAATTGCTCACTCTGAAAGTCTCTCATTTTTCAGAAGTTACTCTAAATGTACAAGTGGTCGGGGGGGGGGGGGGGGTCGAAAGTGTTCCATCTATTTAATATACATGCCACTAGGTGTTCTCCGATAAGTGAAACAGCACATTTTCTCACCTTAAACAATTTTCGTTAGGTTTGATGTTGTTTTCTGATATCTGGGGTGAAAATAGAATACTTTGCAAGAGATTGGAAAAAAAAGGAGTCCGATTGGCCAAAACCGTACGGAAAACCAAAGAAAACTTAGATAAATATATGAAAAACATACAAACTGAACAGCAGACAAAGGCCATAGCTCTCAGCTGAAATGGCCTCCCCCAAACCTGCCCATCAACTGGCACTGGCCGTAATCCGCATCTTGTTGTATTTCTGTCATCTTGCTGAGTATGTCGCATCCAATTTCTCTCACCTGGCCAACCCAGCATCATTAGGCATCATCATATTAGAAACCCAAACCCCCGTAGCAGATAAGAACACGATAATAGTATTTGTACATCTAACAAACCAAAAAAAAAATCACAACGGCTCCTGTCGCTCTTCGTCCGTGCTCCGCAGATCACAGAGTCATTTTTACCTCCGGAATTAAATTGAAGCAGAAATTGATTTTCTTTCCATATTTCTTTTTCCACCCGCCATTTCATTCTCCTATCATCCCCACCCCCCTCTTTTTTGCCTTTAACTTCACCTCATGCAGTGAGGCGTAATGGCAAGTCTCTCGGAGTCTGCCACTCTACATTAGACTCAATTCTGGCCTGCTGTGTGTTATATTGACAGGGGCCTTGACTGTAACTTTACCATCAGTTTTTCCGCGCACACACACTTCATCGCAGCACTTCTGACGAGGACAGACATAGAAATGCTGTCCTCTCTCTCTCTCTGTCTCCTTTTCTCTCTTTTTTACGCGGATCTCTTGAACTATTCACCAGTCTTGCGTTTCTGTACAAACGCTTCCCTTTCTTTGACTGCTTTCACTGGACTCAACCTGTAGTAACTACTATACAAAACTCTAAGTATGCTTAATCTGCATTGGAAGCCTGCGTTGTGGTAGAAACGTCTTTGAAATGGATTTCTAAGCCCACATTCTTTCCTAACCTGAATTAATTCTGTGTGCCTGTACGCGTATACGTTGTCGACTGGCCGTGAAATGTGTTTTATAATGTGCATCCGTTGCACTGGTATCGCAGAGTATTCTTGGATATGACGAGACTTCAAGACTTTAATTAATTGACTGTGGATCTTATGGAACTATAGTCATTATAAAATAAGGTAAGTAATATGTAGATTTGAAGTGTTTTGTAGGGCAATATATTTCACGTGCCTAGTGATTGCGGGGCCACTTCAAGGCAGTGTCCTCCTTTGAGTTTGTTTGTCACGTTGATACTCTTTCTTCAACACTTCTCCATGTTTTAAGAGTTTGATTTGCGTCCTCATTACTTCTTTTAGTAAAGTGAATATGGGTGTTTTCTTTTCAAAGTTATCTACAGATAACTGCATGTATATTTTATCCATTTTTGGTATTCAAAGTCAGCATGCTGTGTCATCAGTTTTACTGCAGTTGATTTTTTGTGTACAGTGTTTACTCTCTAGATTTGTTTTTACATTTGAATTTTTTTTAATACCTCACTTAGAGGAAACTATTGATCTTGATCTTTGATTTGATTTATTAGTTCCATATCACATTGCAAAATTAAAGGTATTGGCGAACATTTACCACAGTTAAAAAAAAAATCTGAGCTACATGATTCCCCATGCTACCTTTGTCTTTGATAAGGTCTAAAAATGATGCCCTGAAAAAATTGTATTTCAAAATGATTTAGTGCTTTAAAAAAGTGAAAATCGTAAGTTGATCGGATTCACCAACCCATTTCTCCCATAGACTTACTGTGTGTACACCTACGCTATTTAAACTTGCCCCGAGTTTAAATTGTTTATTCATGCATAACTTGCCATTGGCAGTGTAACTTTCCAAACTTTTTGTATTCTAGGGTTTTTATTTGTCCATTTGAACACCACTATGTAGCTCCGATATCAAAGTTTGACAATTTTTTTCAATTGAAGCTCCACAATGTTAGCCTATCACTTTAATTTCATATTCTAGATTTATTATCAGGTATATTTTTCATACTTTTATGATTAGTGAAGCTATGATTAGTGAAGCAAGAAATTGAGCGTGTGGAGCATTTAAAATCTTGTAGGATCTTTGTTGACACATGGTAATACATGTACTAAAAAGTGGAAGTGTTTCAGAGCAAGCATTTTTCAGAAAATTAGGTCTATCTAAAAATCTAATAGAGAATTGAAAAAAAAATACATTCATCACCATACAAAACTGCACACCGTCTTTAACCTCCATGTGCACCATCAGGAGACTTTCTTATATGTATAACTAACTTTTTTGGACTAGAAAGAATGATTTTGGACCAGATATATTAAAGATATATTTTGTAGTACATCAAAGTTGCCCAAAGGAATGAAAATAAAATGTTGACTTTACAGGGACCAGATAAAAAAGTTTGCTCTATACTGTTCTGTATTAAAGGAGTCTATTTATGCAATGCAATGTTAGAACTACTTTCTGCCTTTGACCACAGTTCGGTGGGGTACATGTACAGCTGAGTTGTGCATTACCAATCACTGGGGTCAGCTGTGGGTGTCATTGCCAGTGACCTTATGGTGGCTCCCTTCTCCTGGAAACTGGAGGTTTTCCAAGATTCCCTGCAAAGCACCCAATTTCTGTCACTCTGTCAGGAGCATTTAAGTAATCTTTATGTACCGTTATCCAAGAAAGATACCTGCATGTACACCTGTTCAGCTGTTAAGTTACAAAGGACTAGATAACCTTGATTTTGTTGTTGTTGTTGTTATTAATGGTGATGGATGTTAGGTATGTCATTCACAGATGTAGTTAAACTCATTGTGTCATGATTGTTAATTGCTTTAAATAAATTTGTATATACATTTGGTCGTAAGTGTCATACGGGGAGGGGGGGGGGGGTCACCTCCTAGGCCCTAACCCCAAGAAATATGGTAGCCCTTTATTACACTCAAAGTGACTTATGCATAAAACAACTTTTTTTTTCAACATTTTCCCACAGGTGGTTGTGCTCATCTGTCCATATCTGTTCACATGCCAGATCATTTAAACCTATGGACTTTATGTGTATTATTTGGTGCAGATCTGTGACTTTGGCACGTTAAGGGTTAATCAGCACAAGCCCTGTAGCCTACTAGGTACATGTAATATGATAAAAAGTGGTTTGATTCAAACCTTGAAGACTAAAGACACAATCATGCGACTAAATTTCTTGATGAAACACATTTTATGAAATGTGCCAAAAGGTTTTTGCCTGTGATGTCCCATTTTTCCTGCTTCCACCACCCCTCCCCTAAGCAGCTCACCCCAGTTTCTAATTTCCTATTACTCCTTTCTCTCATCTCTCTTAATTCCATCTTTCTTTGTAGCACACAATCACATAATTGGTGCCATATGCCCACATGTTAGTGGAAATGAAACTGATTAAATGAAACGGTAGAGTTACACTCAGGTACCATCTGTTCAGTGCCTCTCTCTTCTCCGATTCCTGTTTCGTACCGCGACGCTGGCTCTGGCCGCACCGGGTCTATGACCAATAGGGCATTGAACTGTCGACAGCAAGACTCCTATGTGCCTCTCTGTTTCTCGCAGCATCCGTCCATACATGCCTTCCTGAACATATCTAGTTTTACTTGAAATGCCCACCGGTTGCAAACACTTGTTCAGTCTTGGTGTTAGACGGCTGGGAAAGGTCACGCAAACATTTGCAGTGTTTGGGGGGGAGCAATTCAGGCCGTCAAAATGGGTTCTAAGTAAAGGGTTTATTGCCCGGAGCTGTGTGGTGTGATCCTAAAATAACTCCATTGACTGGTATGAATTTGGAAACAATATACAGCATGGTAGTAGAATCCATTCTAGCTATTGATCTTGTCTGTAACGTACAAAAGGACTTCAAGATTCGGTTACTTTAAATCATTTGAACTTTGCATTTTCCCCCGTATGTTGTATAGTTCAGAACATTTCTTTCACTCTGTATGGCCGTGCTGGTCTTTTTAAGATGGCTTTACACATATGACTGTGTAATAAGGGTAAAACCATGGAGATGGGACTTTCTCCCTGGTATAGTTTGCCCTCTCCTCAATGGAGAGTGAATTACAAAGATTTTGGTGAAGGATGGATTTGGTGGTACCCATTTAGTAGGCCAGGGAAAATGAAATTATTGCTTTAGCAAAGTGCCTAATAAAGTTACTTGGCACTGCAAAAAAATCTAGCAGGCTGCTTGATTATTTGAGGTATTGTATAGTGTTGGTATATAGCATGAAAATGTTGCACATATTGACTTTAATCACAAATATTCAGAAATTTTCATTTTCTGGCCTAGCAACAAATCAATTATCCCAGCACCAACATGTACCTGGTAAAACGCATTTCTTTGATATATTCTGGATTCATTGCATAATGTGAAACGTCTGTAAAGTAACCTCCCAATCCACACTCAGACAATAATGTTTTGGGAAATTTGAATACATGTATATGTTCAAGTTATTATCTTCCCCAGTTAAAATTCTCTGACTCCTCCCCCTTATCCCTCCCCCTTACCCCTACCCTCCAAAATGCAGCAAATTATAGACAAATGGTGTCAGTAAAAGCAAACAAAAGTTACACTTACAGTAGGCCTTCCATATGTGAACTACAAAGTAGTATTTGAAATTAGACATACTGGAAAACTGTTAGAAATATTATAGCAAATTGAGTATGGTTGCCTGGGTTGAGTCTGCATCGAGCCTTGCGGCTTACTGTTCTGAATTGGTTTAACATACCCCTCGCAGAGATGGCTTGCATATATACACACACAGACGGCAATCAGTCGTTTGTGGACCATGCCGCCAAACCACTAGCTCCACAGTGAGTGGCCTCTAGTCTCTGTTTCAATATTTACCAAAACACTCGGATTTCAAGACGGCCGGCATCTGGTAAAACACACTCATTTGGGTGCAAACTCGTAACTTTCACTGTATCTGCAGTGAATGAGTTTACCAATTCCAAGATCCATTGACACACTTGATTTACTTGAATAGGTTTGTAAAATAAAAGGTTACATTTAAATACATTTTAGAACAATTATTCATACCCTGTGTGCATACAAGTGTGTTTGTGTGTGTGCGTGTGTGCATGTGTGCGTGTGTGTGTCTGTGTGTCTGTGTATGTGTGTCTGTCTGTCTGTCTGTGTGCAATATAGTTTTTTTCTGTTGTATAATTTCCATGTACAGTGTATGGAGAAAATAAAAATATGAACTTTACAAAATCTGACTGTCTATAATGAAATGTGTACATCAGTTTAGACAAATTCAGGAGCAGAGCCCCTTTTTGGACATAAAAGTCTTTGCAATGTTTATTCTTGTGCACATTGCAGGCCTACAAACTTCATGCTGCATTTTGTGAATTTCTGATTTCATGGAAAGTCTTGGCTGATTGTTTTACAATGATAAATGTTGGTGTCTCCTCATTCCTGTGTATGTACATGTAGCACTTGGTATTAATCCAAAACCTGGTAACAATCTCAGTTTGAAAAACTACATTTTGTTCTCAATATGTTGTTATTATTTTTCCTTTCAAATTCAATTTACCAGGCTATTTCTGTCATATGCTATCAAAACTTTATATGGAACGTACTTTCCAATCATGTAATCATGTGAAGATATTAGTCAGAGGCTCAGAGCAAGCAAAATTATCACTTTCAGATTTTTACTTGCCCAAAGAAAAAAAAGGTGCGTCTACATTACGAAACTTCGCGAAGTTAAATTTCGCAAAGTTTTATGAAACTTTGAGAAAATTCATTTGTGCATCCACACTAGCCCAAAACTTCCTGATCTTTTCCGGGAGGGTTAACTTCCCGAAAATTAAGTCGTTAATGCGCATGTGCAGTAAAAGGTAAACAATGCGGTCTTGATGTATAGAGCGCGTGAAAACAAGATTATGCAACCAGCTTGTTGGCATTCGTGGACTTCAACTTCGTAAATGGATGATGGCATTGTCATTGAATTTAAAATGTTGTAATGGCTGGACATGACGCTTTGAATTGGCAGTCATTCACTGCAGACTTTGACTAAGAAGATTCTGAACTTTGAAGACAACAAGGCTTTTTCTTATGATTATGTACGCCGTCGACAAAGGGAAACCGCTGCACTGAATATCCTCACGTGCACTGAGGTTAGTCCCCAATTGGGAAATGTTTTCCTGCAAATTCCAATGAAAATCACATTCGTTCACAAATTCAGACACATTTCGTATGACTGCACATACTAGGCAGAGCGACTACCAGCTTTCACGCGTCCCGCATTTTGCTACCGGAAATGGTCAATGGGATACTGCACCCCACGAAACTTCGAAGTTTGCGTTCCACACTGCCAAATGTCGCGCGCATTTCGCGGTGTCGAGAAAAATTCCTACCCATGAGCAGGATTTTTCGCGGGAAGTTTCGCAGGTATAATTTCGCGAAGTTTGCATCTACACTGCCAAAATATCGGGAACTTAAACTTCGCGAAGTTTCGGATAGGTGTAGACGCACCTAAAGTTACTTGCCTGGAAAAAAAATATGCAAACACAGTAAAAATGATCTTACAATAAACAATAAAGTTTAACCAATAAAGCCCTTTTGTAGCATTGGATAGTTATTTTACAGTAATTCTGGGGTTGTGAAACTGATTTATGAATTTAAAGCATCATAGAATTAAGTACAATGTACAAAATAATGTTTATTAATAAGGTTGTTTGTTTTATATAATATTTTTGTTAATTTGTTCATTTCATGTTCAAAATTTTACTTGCCCAACTGGACCAGTTAGTGTTAGCATAAAGAGTTTTTATTGCCTGACATAAAATTGTCTTGCCCTGGGCAATTGGGCAAGTGCTAGTGTCAAGCCCTGTATTAATGTATGATATCTATAATACATTTTAATATTTATTTTACATATTATATTTAGTGTTCATTACCTTGTCCAGAGCCTGACAAATGTGCCACAGCATTTCATACTTAATTATTATTTGGTATATCCTGTATAGTTGCTTATAAGGAAAACTAAAACATATTCATAAGTGACATTATTGGCAAAGTTATGTGGTTCACTAAAGATTTGTTCAGCTTTTTAGTGGTCAAATCATGCATGCTGAGCGTGGACACGGTTATATCTCATTTGTCATTTTACATCTATATCAGGCTTATCACGAGATGATCATTATCTGTGGATAGTTGTACGACTTCCTTTGATCATTATTTCTACTTTCATTCCAGGCCGTGGCAACCGAAACCAGGAGCTCTATCGGCGACTTCTGTGATTTGTGGAAAGACACCACCGTTGCCATGGCAATGATGGAGACGTCACCTCAGTATCACGGCGGACTAGGAGGATCTCTGTACTCCGTTAATAACCACATGACCATGGGTAGACTTAGCAAAAGCAACAGCAGTGAGGATACATCGAGTGGTAAGTCATGCACTTCTCTTTGTCGTGGATATATTGAATTTACGCAACTCAGGGTATATCGGACAGACATTTTTCTCTTGAAGTCATGCAGTGTATTTTATCAAGACCTTTTTACACCAGTTTGAAAAGATTTTCAAGTAAGTATTTTATTTGATATGCTGTAGCAATGTGCTCTTATGTACTAGTTGAATACAACTTGTGGATCAAGTTTACCTTCAAACTATACTTTGGGGAAGGCATCTTTTGCGGCAAAAATTGATTATGTGATGCTTTTCGCCACGGTTGCAGTATATGTGACACATATGATATCTTAATATTACTTAACTTGTTAACTTTGGAAAGATGATTCAAAATAAAGAGCAAGATTTTATTTAAAGCCGGCTCATGAATCATACATTTCATAATTGCTGTTTGGTAATGAAAGTACGACAAGAAAAATGTAAATGTAATGACATCTGTCTTGTGGATAGGTATTCCTTTCATTCTTCCTGCCAATAATTACTTATCAAGGACAGGCAGATAATGTCAATTTTGTTCCTATTATTTGAATTTTACATAGACGACGTTGACTTGGATGCGCTCGTTAACGGCATGAACTCATTTCCGACATACAACGACGAGAAACCGCTGCTCGCAAGCACAGAGTCTCTGAACAATCGACTGGAGACCCAGCCGGGGCTGAACGGGATCTACCTGTGTCGTCAGTCCAGCCAGCACACCCCGCCACGGACAGGATCACAGCCACCAAGCCACAACCACAACCATAGCAACAACCACAGCTGTCACCACCCTACCAGCCCCCACCCTCACCACCCACCCCACCCCCTCCACAACCCCAACCACCAGCTCCAGCACAGCCACAGTCTAACGGGCCGCGTCATCCCCAAGCCGCGACTCGACCGGGCCTGGAGGAGCAAGTCGGTGCCGGAGGACATGCGGGGTCCTGTCGCCACGGCGCCCCTCAGTTCGTCGTTCCCCCAGAGGGGGCGGAGTGAGAACAGTAGCGGGGGTAGCGATGGGGATGAGGCCCAGGTTCCGGACCCCTTCCCAGAGCTGGGAGGTTGCAGTCCGAGATGGAAGACCACATTGGGATCAGCTGTGGTAAGTCCGGATAATTTTCTCTTTTTTTTACCTGGAGCAAGGTTTTTAATTTATTCAAATTTTCCACATTTCCTATTTTCCTTCCCATTTTGTTACATTTGTATAGATAACATTTGTTGCATTTGAAACAACATTTGTTCCATTTCTATCAATGACATTTGTTACTTTTGTGTAGATCTAGCATTTGTTACATACATTTGTATCTATATAAAGATGACATTTACTACATTTGTATAGATGACATTTGCCACATTTGTATAGTTGGCATTTCCCACACATGTATAGATGACATATTACACTCACTGTAGACGCAATTTTACGTAAACCTAAGAGAGTGTTGTATGTTGTATTAAATTATGTGTTCCTTTACAATGAAACAAAATGACTACAGGGTAAAACTTCCTTACCAAAAAAAAAAAAAGGAACAAGAGGTCTTTTCCAGATTATTACATTTAAGCTTGAAGGGAGATTATACATAATTGTCTGTCTATTAAATAGAACATATTTAATGTGAAATACTTCAAGCCTACTATGGACTTTGTAAATTTACTGAGTCATACTCTCACCTTGCCCCTTTCTAATTTGTTTCTTTTTTATATAGTCCTCAATCTGGACTTGACCTTTCAAAAAGCCATTTTTTTTTTGCCTCAATTTCTGGCTTGAATTTGAGAGTCCAAATCAATCCACCCTCACAGCTCAACCTTTGTAAGTGCTAGGATATTTAAATTCAGGTACATGGTTCGGGGAGGATGAATTTAACAGGTGTGAGCATATTCATGTTTGTAAATTTCGTATTTAATGGCTCTGCCTTTCTTTTCTACAGGGAAATTCAATATGTAGCAATTGTCATTGCTAGATCTCTAGAATTGATATTTGAACTTGATTGCACATAATACTCTGTGAGGATTATTTTCTTTGGGTGTAAAAAAATGTTTCATGGCCTACAAATTTTGTTTAATGGTCGAGTGACAAGTGGAGGTTATCTTGAAAGTGTTTTTGTAGGTTTGGGTTTCAATTTTCCAGATACTGTAACAGGCTGAAACTAAATTAATGACATGACTTCTGATTTTGTATTTTTTCAGTGTGACTAAACAAATGTATGTTGTGTTTTTCTAATACACAGCCAGTGAACAGTTGACTATGTACAGAATATATGATATCATGCTCTTCAGATTTCTTTTTTTTTTGGGGGGGGGGGAGGGGCCAAGTAAGTGATTTTTCATGATTTTACTTTTAGTTACTGGTAGTAATAACTGTCCTTTGACAAACCCCTTTAGGTTTTCTGTTGCTGCCATTGGAAGTCACTTGCACTGTGTAGATCCATTCAATTTGAATATGGTCTCGTGTCATAAATCATAAAAACAGAGAACTGAACATTCATAAAGGCTCTAGCGTTTGATGGACAGCTACTTAAAGCAAACTCCAAAAAAGAAATGGTTTAAATGCCTTAATGATGATGATATTACATTGACTGAAATGAATCAATATTTCATAATTTAACTTCAGCCATATGTTAAAGGACTATTATGTACTCAGACCAACTCGTTGGAGACTTAGGCCCGTACATAATCAAATTGTGTCTTGCACCAGTACATGCATAAGTTTTTGTCAATACAACAGGGCTCATGTCAGTCTATCAGGGCAACAACATTGACATTACTCTCTCTTTC
>JZLH01S0304479.1:1269-11952 GCA_001188425.1 Eucidaris tribuloides | reverse complement strand
TTAATGATGATGATATTAACATTGCCTGAAATGAATCAATATTTCATATTTAATCTTCAGCCATATGTTAAAGGATCTATTATTGTACTCACGCACCAAACTGTTGAGACTAACTAGGCCCTACATAATCAATTGTGTCTTGAGCCAGTACATGCATAAGTTTTTGGTCAATACAACAGGGCTCATGTCAGTCTTATCAGAGCAACAAATGAATTCATACAGCATGTACAAATGCAACTACACTTGCACATGTAGCTCTATACAAAATCATCAAATAAGATATTATTACCAGAGAAAATGTTTCATGAGATGAGTTCAAAATATAGTTTGATCAATATTATCAATCTGCATCGTTCTATTATTATTGATATATTATTGTGATGTGGAAAATTTGTATGTTAAGTGCCTACACAAGACAATCCAAAATTTTTAGGATTAATCAGTTATTTTTTTTTTCATTTATTCCCTTATTTCCTCTGTGAAGAAACTTAATTTCTGAAATCTAACTTTCTTTAATATGTTTACTTTTGCTCACATTTAATTCATATAAAAAGAGATCCTGCACTACCACTTTTTCTTTTCTAAGGCAATCAAAACTAATGCTGCTGCGAACTTCAAGCCCTTTAATTACACCACTATACCCTTAACTTTTAATCAACTACAGACATAGAGAACGACAGTGATAACGATATCTCGGCTCTACAGGGTCTATAATTTTTGAGCCCCCAAATGTAACCGTTTGGGTTGATCTCTGTGGTCTCATTGCAACACCGATAAACATAACTCACCGTCATAAAGTGGCCGCGGGAGAACAAAGCCGCCCATTTTGGAGTCTTCCCGATCACATGTGTAGCCAGGAGATAGGGAGAAGTCGTCTGCCAGTGCCCCGTGGTTTCATGTCACAGTTGTACTCACTTAAATTGCACCATAAATTCAGTTATTGTGGCTAAAAAGAGACATTTCTGCATAGTGGAGAGTGCATGATTTGTTGGCTCAAATGCAAGCTCAAATCAGTGTCAATCAACTTGGGTCATAAATTGTGTTCAGTGGTAAAAATAGAAGAAATAAATGGAAATAGAAAAAAAATAGTTGTGATTACTCGGGTTACAGTGTTTAAATCATGGTCTATTAATGGGCAAATTGTTATGTTCAACCATGAAACATGTACAGCTGTAGATGTAAATATAGACATATGCAGTGCTTAGTAACCACAATAAGACCGTAACCATAATAAAGTTCGAAAATTTTATCACTTAGTTGGTTTTATCACTGATTTGACAGTTGTTTAATCAAATAATATACCTTGTTGATATGAAATGTGAAACTGTTATTAGTATAATATATGTATTTAACCAGACAACACTTTAAAACCCTTTAGCACTGTATAATCACCCATATATTTTTTTTTTTTTACGAAGGTACGTGTAGTAGTGGTGGTAGGGTAATGAAAGTTCAAAGTAGTGGCCCAGTTTATCAACCAAAATTTTTTTACTATTATTTTTGGTAAGTTTTTAGTTTTTCACATTTAAAGCCACTGGCTAACATGTACCACAGTTAAAAAATGTGAGCTACATTATCCTCCATACTCCAAGTGTCTTTGATAAGGTCTAAAAATGAAGCCCTGAAAAAATTGTATTTCAAAATCATGATTTAGTGCTTTAAAAAAGTGAAAATCGGAGGGTTGACGGAATTCACCTGCCCATTTCCTCTCATAAACTTACTGTGTGTAGATCTAGCCTATTTTCTACTCGCCCTGAGTATTAATTGTTTATTCATTCATATCTTGCCAGTGGCAGCATAACTTTCCAAACTTTTGTATTCTAGGGTGTTTATTTGTCCATTTGAACACTACTATGTAGCTCAGATATCAAAGTTTGACAATTTTTTAAATGGGAGCTCCACAATGTTAGCCTATCACTTTAATTACCAGCATATCTCTTTCTTTTCTGACTCTTTTCCAGGAGGAGCTATTTCTACGACAGAAATTGAAAGATAAGAAATCATTAGAGGAAAGCAACAATAATGACAACATAACCCAGGTGAGATTATTATCTCTCGTAATGGTACATTGTGATAGTTATCATCAGAATCGAATTGCATCAATTCCACTTGTTTCCGCTTCAAATTAGAGCCATGTGTCATTGAACGAAGGCCATTGTTAAGTTTCTAAGCAATTTCCTTTCTTTTTACTTTACTCTTTGCTTGTGTATTAACATTACAATTACACTTGTATGAAAAGGACAGTGCAAGGAAATGGTTAACCCATTGAAAACGTGATGAGATATCTTTTGATGAGGTCTATGGTGTATGTGTGTTCAAGCAAAATCAAACCGTCTTCAAAGGGTTAAAAAAATTCCCTTATAGGACTATTAAAATAGACGTGTCCTTTCTTCATAGGTGGCCTTTTCAAATGGGGTTGTTTATAATGATGAGATAGAGCAAGTTCGGTAGTGAGTTGTGTTCAAATTCTGCTAGGAAGTCGCCTGAGAATCCTTCGTTGTGGTAGTCAATTCATCAAATCAATAGTAGAATTTCTCAGTTCGAAATTTGAAGGATATGGGTATGGATGGATGGATGGAGTCCTACATGCGTGGCCTAGTTCCTATGCAAACCTACGTCATGGAGGTAGCATTTCGAGTGAACTCTTACCGGGCTCTTAGTGAGTATTGGATGTTTGTGGTGCTGCACGCCGTGTTGATATCAACGGCTCAAATTCGGGAAAGCGCTCCCGTCTTGATTTATTTAGAGTACCGCAAGGTTGTGGTGTTAACTTTCTTCTGTGGTTGTGAGCTAGTGTGGGGCTCACCAATTGTTCCACTCTGATTTTTTTTTGGCACATAATAGAGTGCATCGACTTGGATATGAGATATTTCTGTGCAATATTCCAAGTTATCTTGCATCTTGATGAATCTGTTTATTATTTCATCTGACAAAATACACCTGCGTTAAAATTCTGCCATCGATTTTGATGTAAAGTAGACGGTTTGATTTTTTGAAAAGAGAGATGTGATAAGTGTAGGGTCATAGGGACATTGAAAAGGAAAACATCATGGAAATATCATAAGTACGTATCTAGAAAATGACTTCACTTGAAAAAAAAGAAAAGAATGTAGCACGTAAATTTAGAAATTTATTAGATTTAGTTGACTTAAAGCCCAGTATTATTAAAGTGGTACTGTACATATGTATGCAGTATATGTGACATTTGGAAGGAGCATTATCATGTTGATGGCTGAAGGACTATTATTCAATTAATTTTCCCCATACATAAATTAATCCCAAGCAAGAAAACATCTGCCAAATTATGTTAATTCCATTGGTAACTGTCTGTTTCATTCTATATAAATCATATATGTACTCTTATGAAAATTATGAAATTTACCAGAGGTACACAAGGAGACTTTCTTCTTGAGTGAAATCAAATCTGCAATTTTATTCATCAACTTTACAACAACCTGTCCTGAACAGTATTGCTTTCGAAGGGCTTAAGAGTGGTACAAGCAATAGTGGAGGACAACCTATAAAAGAGTTACTTGAAATGAAATCTATTTGTTCTGGAGAGCAAATTGTCCCCCGCCTCTCTGTTGTATCGGTAAATTTACACTAGAATATGTTTGACGGACACCATTGTTTCCTCCCTTGCAACGTGAACGTATTGACTTTCCTGACAGAAGTTGAAAATAAAAGATGAAAAGCCTGCCATCAAGTGATTTGAGGTCGTGACTTTAAAGGTATCATTGTCAAGTCGTGATCGACAGGAGAGCCCGTCAAAACTTGGTCCAAGTTTACTCTTCACCTCTCAGAAAAGCACTGAAGCAGCAAATTTACTTGGGTTGAATTTTCTTGAATCTTGCCAAGAATAGTAATTTAATCATCTACTCAGTCTTTGATTGATCTTTTTCTCAAATGTAAAAGCTGTCACTGTTGTATATATTTTGAGATTGCCAAAATTGGAGGCATATACAGTTTATTTTGTTAGAAACTGTTGTTCAGACTAACATTCAGTGGCTAATACTGTTGCAAACTTGCTTATTGACAGCTGATAATTTGTCCTTTCTATCCTTCAAAATTTCCAACATTGCATTGAACATTTGTCTTTTGAGAAGCAGGTCTGGAGTTAACTCTACCATACTGTTTAGTTGTGTATCTAAATGGTTAATTGACTGCTAATGGACTGTCATTACCAGAACTTACAAGAAGTTTCAGATAATCATTTGTTTTATTTTGGTAGGAAAACCATACCTAAGTCAGTTCATGCAACTGTAGTTTGATGGAATGATTACTGATGATGACAGAATTTAGGTTATTCCACTGTGATTTAGGTATTTGTAGTTTTTTTGAAGTATGAATAACATTTCAACATCAATTTTATCTTTAACACAAAATATTTTCTATCAATATTGTTCCTTGAAAAGAGCTTCAGATATCGTTTGGAGGTAACCTGAAAATTGCTTATGTTTATGGAAGGTCATTGATTTATAGAAATCACCAAAGTGATATAGCACTGGCAAAGAAGTGTGCTCTGCTTTCCAAATCCCAAAGCAATACACAGTTATTGACGACAACGATAATTGATAGTTTACTTCCAGTCCTTGCGTACATAATATTGTAAACTTTTCTCCAGATGTCAATCGTTCATGTCTGAGTATGTTTCACATTTTTTTCCCTCTTTTTTGTTCTCTCAATATCTTCTGTATTTTCATAATTAGTCTCACCTTCAGTATCTCTTCTACCTGGAATTTTCCAATTTTTTCCCCTAAGTTCTCATGTTTCTCTGATCTCCACACTGATATGCAATAATTTTGATGCAGTATCAATGATCATGCTAGGATATTTTAGTCAAGTTCTGGGGGGGGGGGGGGTTAAGTACTTTGTCACCTTACGATAATATTGCAAACTATTATCCAGATGTCAAACCGTTCATAGAGGATGTTTCACATATTTTGATTGTTCTCTCAATGTCGTCTGTAATTTCATAATTAGTCTCACCTTCAGTGTGTCTAGTACCTGGAAATTTAAAATTTGCGTTCATATTTTCACCCGTTTCTCCTATCTCCATCTTGATATGCGATAAATTTGCTGCTGTAATAATGATCATACCTTGATTTCAGTCAATTCTTTGAGGGGGGAGGGGTGCAGCAAAGCATTCGTTTAATAGGAAGACCATCCACGTTTCCAGCTCTCTGGGTTTTTAACCGTGACCCCCAGGTGCTACAACCGACTCCTCTCGGCAAACTGTCACGTAACTCAAATTCCAACTTATCAGGAAGTGTTCCGCTATTTCCTGCTCGACCGATAATGGCCCGCGAATGTTCTTCACGTTAATAATAAATCTGATTTGGATGGTACTTGAAGTATTCCACTCAACCGCAAATCATGAACCCTCGACTTGACTGCATCTCTCTAGCTGCACATGACCGTAGAGCGTTGGAGTTACCTCCTGTCTTGAGATAAAATACATCCGGTATAATACTTCAGATCCAAATTGATCTCATTTCTAAGTTCAGACTCCTGACAGCTTTCAGTGGTTCACATACCTTGTTTGATACCATGGCATTTTAACATTCACTTTATGTTCAAAATGTACTGTGTGAGCCGTAGTGGTTCACTTTTCTGAGTAGTTTATTCCTCCCTTAAATTTGACCATATTGATCATTGTCAGATTTGACCATGAAGGTATAAACGTACACATGTGACTCAAAGGTCTATTGTGAATATCTATAGTTCCCAAATAGATTACTTTACTACAAAATTCATTCTAACTTCAGAGATCGTATTAATATTTAAGTAAAACTTACATTGTGAGAAAGGGTATACTCCCATGTACAACTTTTGTGCATAATATTTTCCTCCAACATGCATGTGTAAAGTTATAGCTGTTCAAAGTTGAGATTGCTTTCCAAAAGTTGTTCATTGTGGCATTGTTCGGAAAGGCTCTCTATACCTTAGGAGTTTATAACCCATGACTGACACACACAAGCCCCCCTGACCTGTGAAAATATGCACATGTTGATATTGACATTAAATTGATACTTCAGTCGTTTGTTTGAGTTATGCCTGTCAATATTTACTTGATACTTTGGACTAGTTTAGCCATGACATAAGATGGTCGCTTTTCATGAGTGAATCCTGGGGCTGCATTGTGGATAGGTCTCACATAGATGAAAACAATTAAATCATCATGTTATTGTTTAATGCTACATGCTTTAGTTTCAGGTGACTTGTATGTGTATACCCGCACGTACAGTATGGGCTAATGAGTAATTCGAAGATATACCAAAACCGCTGGAACATAATGCTTATTTTGTTTAACAAGACAACAAATGTACATGAAATGTAATGTAAATACATGTACATGTAGATATGTTTTCTTTCAATATTTATCGATTGTTAACGGAGTAGACTTGCCATAAACTGTTAAGACTTGTACACACACACTGATGACACTGTAGTATCGTTCAGTGACATTTTAATCATGGATTTTTAATTCCGCACATAAAGTTTTAAGGTCAGTGTTCTCTTGCTTGTAAATGCTAGTTCGAACATGTCATGTTATTGTGGCTGATGTATTTACTGTACAAAAACCTAATCTGATAAGAGTTGCTTTAATTTTTTTGCTTTACGTCTAAATTGCCGCAAGGATTTTCATCAAATTCATTAATTTCTTTAGTTTTGCTAGGAGTAAGGCAAATGGCAAAATGTATGTTAATAGCTTCCATGTAAGATCAAGAAACACATTGGCCATTTGTTTTATCAGCCGACCCAATTATTTCCTAATGAATCGAATACCCTGCTGATACATGTCCTGGATTATTTGAACTGTAAAGCTAGAGACTTGAAACACGGTCGAGCTATTACTGTAAATTGCACATAAACCTATTTTGGCTACAATATTTATTATGTGCAAATTTACGGATGACAGGGAAATAATCTTTTTCAATAAATCTAACTGAAATAATGTATCCAAAGCGCCCACGTTTCTGTAAATGAAGGTAGAGATAGATAATATCTATAGATCATGCATTTGCATTATGTTCATTCATACATGTACATGTACCTAAATATACATGTATACAGATATTAATCTTCAGTGAAATGACATGTTTTCAAGCCATGTGCCCCATGAATTTAATTTAATATCTTCATTTCGACCTGGATTTGTATAGGCTGTAACTCATGCATAAACTGAGTAACTAATTAAAAAAGAATGATAAAGGAATATTTGGTGATGTAGAGGAAACCAGAGGTGATGAGGGGGTGACAGATTTGCAGCATAAGACTTGGGACAGTAGCAGGCAAAGACAAATAAAGACCCCCCCCCCAATATTTTAAACATGTGTATGGGGGTGGGGTAGGAGAAGGGGAGGGGGTGGATGGATGACAGCCAGTGGTGCCTCCCTCATCAAGAATCCTTGGATCTGCTGCTGTATCATCGGCTAACCAGTGTTTGCCCAGGCAACAGTTGCTCCAGGATTTTAGAGTATAAAGGGTTAGGGTTAGGGTTGAGGTTAGCGTGAGTGCAGGAAATAATCACCGGAACTGATGTCATACACCGGTGTCATCACCCATATGGGCAACATCATTCCAAGCAGTGTTGTATGTACATGATGCAACACGCACTACCCCGAGGTACCGTTGTATCCTGGTGTACCACGTTGTGCAGCGCCCTCTTGTGTCCATAAAAAGTATTTCTTTCAGTTGTGATGCTGAGACTGCGCCAGTCCAAAACAGAAATTTATTAACTGACAAAAAGTGGCCTGAAAATGAGGCTGAAGTTATTATTTTTACGCCCTGTAGTGTCGTATAATATCACTTCGATTTAAAATACATTTCTTGCAAGAAGAGCTTTTGAACATTGAAGAGCACACTGCAGACACGGTTTTGTAACCCAGGGTACATTGCAGAAAAATAGATAAATAATTCAACAAAATGGCGGATTTCGAGTTGGTACCCCAGGGTTCCATTTATGTCATCACATGTAGGTCTTGAGAGTGGTTCTCAGTCTTGACAACTACATAACATGTATGTCACAAGCTTATGTGGTGCAAGTGGATGTAGAGTATTAGAATGAGATTTAATGCTGTGTACAGTGAATGCTCATCTATTTCCTGTTGCCCCATTCTCTCTAGGCTTGTGTGACGATCCTCAGTGAGGACGGGACGAGTAAGGTGTGTCAAGTGGACGGTAGTCACCGGGTGGAAGACATCTGCCGCCAGATGGTCCTCAGGAATCACACGATTAGCGACAAGAGTTGGTCCTTGGTGGAGGAGCTGACAGACCTTGATCTAGGTGAGTCCATGTCATGATGTGCACATGGCCAATTAACCCGTTGCCTCCGAGAGTGTGTAATTCCAATGGAGTTTTTACGTGACATATTATGCTGCCGTAACCAATGGGTTAAGTTAAATAAAATGTTGAAAAGAGACATGAAGCTTTTCAGTATGCACTGGGCCCTGTTTCATAAAAGTTGATATCATGTCAACTTGCCATTGCACTGGTAACTACCAAGTGCCTCACAGCCAATGCAGTGGATTTGTTTACAAAAAGTGCAGTAGAATGGCAAGTTAATATGATGTCAACTTTTATGAAATAGGGCCCTGGTCATAGCATATACCGACGACTGAAAAGTGAAAGGTTTTAGCATGTTTCTTTTCAATGCAATTTTGAAATGTTGTACCATCAAACACCATATTTAAGGGTGTTTTTCCGACCAAAAATAGCATTGGGTGGAGTTTGAATCTGACAATAGATTGACCCTGTCATAGCTACATGTAACATGCTTCACAGCTCTAAACCCCATAGATGAAGATTTAAATAATAACAATAACAATAATATGATAGTTATAATCATCATCACCTCTTATTAAAACTTACATAAAGTTTCTTAAATCAGCAGAAAAATAAATGTTGAAAGAAATCAATCACATGGAATTACTGATTTTGTTGGCAGATGTCCAAGATACTATGCGTATGACGTAAAGAAAGAACTTAAATCTACTTATGTCAACCATGGTATCATAGACTGTTTATTTTCCAGAACAAACTCAATAAAATAAACATCGCGTTTAGCATATATCCAGTATCCGTATTTGAATAAGCCATTTTCATGATTATTGAAAGATTAAATATTTGGTTTTGTTATTGACACAGTGGGAATCTACAGTATGATAAAATTCCCCTTTGACTACCACTGGAGGTTTTACCTGATGCTATTGATTTTGTTTGTGGCTTTATAGCGTGACTTATAGTACAAATTTGCACGACTGCAACCACATTTCAGTCAGAAAATATTGTTAATAAAATCCTACAAATTCTACCAAGTAAAATTGGTGAGGTATCAGAACAATTGCTATGTCTTGCCGTGATACTGTTCCCAAGTTGATGCTTTACGCCTAAAGTAATGCTCCTCAAAATGTATCAAACACGTAATACTGAGCAGTCAATATGTGGTCAAACTGGTCATTAGTGTTGCAAGACTAAGTCGCCAAAAGTCAAAGCCGTGACTATCGTCGTGGAGTTGCAACTCCGACTTTAGAAATGCCAGAATTGACTCCATGTAATCACATATGTATGCCATATAAACCAGTCAAAACATCGATGACAATGTGTGGGACTATGGTAGAAAGTCAATTTGTGAATGATCGTAATCACTTTGAAACAACGTAAGTTCAAATATAATTTTCAAAATGAACTGACCAATATCATTGGTAATGAAATTGGATAACAATGGACTGCTTTTGCATCAAAATCACTGAAATCATTGAAGGTGGACACTGAACAATCATTGTATAGGTTGTAGTGTGCTTCTTTTTACCTATTGATCATACCAACAGAACCGAATGCCAAGAGTTGGCAAATAGTCAGAGTCGCGACTTTTGATCGGTGACTAGCCGACTCCCAAAAATCTTGGAGTCGTGCAACACTACTGGTCATACAAAGTTCGGGAGGTGCTGTATGTTTTTCAGCTAATCAGAAAATACAACATTTTCAAATGACCATTCACCTCTATTGTAAGTTCTTTAGCCCTTCTTGATTTATGTACATTGAGAGTAAATGTTTTGACTTATGCCCTTCTTGCATTTCACAGAGAGGACACTTGAAGACCACGAGTGTGTGCTGGATGTGTATAAGCGCTGTCTGCATGGTTCCAATAACAAGCTTCACTTCAGAAAAGACTTTAGAAAATATGAATTATTCCAGAACCCAGGGGTAAGATTAACCAGGTTTTTGTTTACTCTGTTTATCAGTTTGTTTGTTTTGTTGTTGCTTATCAATACATGTATGTTGATGCATACCAAAACAGTAAGCAAATGTTTGTCTTAACACATGGTGAAATGTGTGTCTGTGATTTACGTGTACGTGCCAGATTGTCTGGTTGAAAATAAAAGAAACAAATGTCTAAAAATAAGTATTATTAGAAAATGCAGAAAATTTTTATTGTCACTCAGCAACTACTTGAAAAGTAACAAATTTGAAATGTGTAGGTAGTGTATAGTTAATGTACATCATTAAGGGGCAAAAATTGAAAAATTGAGAGCTATGTTGTAAGCTCATGTATTGATTTGAATACTGCCAGGCTGAAAGTTCTCACCAAATTTGGAATGAAATTTGACATTCTGTGGTATGCATTCAGTTGGTATATGGCTAATGATGAATATGTGCAAACACATTTGCACATACTAA
>JZLH01S0304423.1:37940-48949 GCA_001188425.1 Eucidaris tribuloides | reverse complement strand
AAGAGAAGAGAAGAAAATAGAATAGAAATGGTTGAATATAATTCAAAAACATCAAAACAAACCGTGATAATTACATTATAGACCTAATAGATTAAGTTATTCATTTTTATGTTGCATAATATAGTTGATTATGCACATATTCTTTTGTAAAAACAAATTAATGACTGCTATATTTTTGTTAGGATTTTTGGGTGGGGGATTCTGAAATAATATTCAAGATATACAAATATTGGTCAATATAAGATGCCATCGTTATCAAATCAAAATGTACAAACTACATTTGACTTGTTGTTTAGTTTAGAAACGAAGTTAAATTACATCCCAGATTGTAGTTAGTTGGTCAATATTGGTAACAACAAATGCAACACAAAATATATGGGATAATGTTATTATCATAATAAGAAAAGTTGTTCAAAATTAGTCTGTAGTCTGTACATTGTAATGATTGTTAAGATAAATTAACATTTACTATTACGTATAAATTGAGATATTCGTGGAGCGTATAGCGCCGAAAAAAAGTGCAAAATTTCCACGTAGGTTTCATTAATATTGAAATTGACACCTGAAAGAAAATAGCATTTTTTTTTTGGGGAGGGCGGAAGTATTTAATAAACAACCACACCCCCCCCCCCCTCCCCTCCCCTTCAGCGTTCAATGTTCAAATTCTTGAACCTTTTTATCGTTTAAATGAATTTGTCGACCGAAGTTTAATAATAATCATTTTGTTTCAACGGGTGATTGAATTATAAGCACCAAGCATGCATTTGCTGGCAGGGGAGAAATTGCACGTTAAAAAAAGAACACAAAACACGAACAAGATTTCTGTCATCGCATGCACGGGCCTGATTGAGGCGGATGCAAAAAAGCTCACCAAAACCACGATGAATATAGAGATCCAAATAATTGACTCCATGATAGGGCGGTACATCAACGAAGTTTCGCGAGCGGCACCGCCGGTATAAACCCACTATTACGTAATGATTCTTTTAAAGAAAGCCGCGACCGGAACAACTTTCAGATGAGTGCGGATTTTCTTTCCAAACCTCCTAAGTCTGTTCTCTTAATTAAGTTACATTCTATCTCTCGTCTATGTAGTCGAGAAGACATGCTGGAAAACCATCATCATTCCCGCTTTTTCTCTCTCTCCTCCCTCCACCTCCTCTTCCTTCATTTTAGACCAGCGAGGCCCCCATTGCGTAATTAGTTCCAGCACGCGACTATACGCATTCGCCCAATGTGGCTCCGCTTATGCGCATGTGTGTACCAACGAAGGTTAGCCCAATTCGACGCCAAACGTTTACTGTCTTTGGGTCGGGGCATATACCCCCGTAGTTTGACAACTTGACATCGCGGCTCGACGCACTTTTCCGGGTCGGGTCTTAGAACCCCTTTGCTGTATTTCCAAGAAGTTTTTCTGGACGTATCGATCTCGAAAACTGAGCAAATCATCAACATCAACAACGATTTTACTTCTCAGAAACGATTTCGTTCACTTTTATCGATTGTGGTAAGTATTTACATTTTATGGATGTCCATTAAAAGTTTAATCGGTTGCCAGTCGGTAATGTAAGGTCATTAATATAAAACAGACTTAATAGAACGTAATTCACGGTTGAATTTGTGTAGCCTATTGAACATGGGTTCGAGTCATATAATATGGTATAATATAACTGTCAAATTTAGAAATCTGACTTACAATGACACGATAGTCATTTAATGACTTTTATCATTGATATTTATGTTGTGTGTATTCCCATCGTCTTCATACTCATATCTGTATCTCGCATTTGTACTTTGCAATTATCGGACGTGTGTTGAATGGGAAATTGCATTTCCACACATCACCTTAATATCATTGCTACATCACTAACAATGCATTATATGTCATTCAGAAATTTGATGGGAAATACATGTTTCGAAATTATTTTGTGATACTCAGAGCCGTGAATTGTTGGTGGGATGCAAAATTACGAGAAAACAAACTTTACTCAGCATTCTGTAAAGGCCGCTGAAATGGACTTACTAAATACATCTTAGTTTGTTATGTCTTTTTTTACAGAAATGAATAAATTTGTTTTTTTTTCAACAATTTCGTTCTGACAACATGGACAAGCACGTACTATATACATATTGATTACCATCCTTCCTTTGAGTGAGATACACAACTCCCGATATTTTCATCGAAATTTATTTTAGATAAGGTTGACTAAAATCAAACTTTGTTTTTCTACTGAATCAATAGCATGAATTTCCACAAGAATTGCTTTGACTACCATCGATACATGCCTTCTAAAATGGACATTGTTAAACAATGTTTCTTGTGAAAACAATAAATATCAAAACAGACCTACATGATCCTTTACGACACTAGTATATCTGGTGGTAAGGTCTGGAAAAATGAAACACTGCCAACATTGCAGTTCAAAACGGTTACAGAGTGCTTTCAAAACAGTCAAAATTAAATGAGCGCCAGTTCCAGTTTTTCCCAATACAGATTTTTCTCTGATATTAATTCATGTGCCGGTATTCATTTGTACATATTGTGCTAGTGACAGCATAACTGTTTAAAGGGTTGTTTTCTATGGTGCTTACTTGTTTATTCAAAGTTGATATCATGTTGGTCAGATATTGACGTTTGGCATCAAGTTTATGGAGCTCCCACGATGTCAACCAACGCCATGAACTTTTAAGAATGTTTATTTTCGTTCTGCTGTATGTTTTTGTGAAGCCCATTTCTCAGTAAAAACAAAATGGAAATGCGCAATATAATAAATGATTATTAATGTTATGTAATCGAATCTTACTAACGTGACTTGACGACTGAGCTGAGATTGGCAAATCAGACGGCACTCTTGTTGGTTTCCGTTGTTTTCGATAATCCAAGTATCCGATTTTGCTGAAAGGATGTGCGGCAAATATCAAGTTTCAGTAAGAAAACAAATCGTTTTCCCATCTTTATTTTACGAGATAAGGCCAAAACAAGATAAAATGACCATGTACAACATTGATGTACATGAACTGTTCATGTACAACATTGATGTGCACAGGTACATGAACTTTTTATGATCATTTACCCCATTTATTTCTTTGCTTTTTGAATTATCCATCGACTTGCCGAGAATTTAGCATGTTAAAGGTCTACCCTTTTTGTACGTTTTCGATAAACATTTCTCTATTCGTTTATCGATACATGTAGCCTGAAATTATCATTTGTTTTTATCTGTTGTAAGAAGTTTGGGATCAACTTAATTGATGCATTATGATATGTTAGGTTTTACGAAAATGTTTTAGTACTTACAATTGCAAAATGCAATGCATATTTACAGAACCTTTTTCGTGCATCGTGGGCATTTAAAATACCAAAAAATATGTCACAATAATTATGATTTTTAAAGAGACAGTTGAATGGAAAATATAGTTTCAAACGCTCCAATAATGGCATGTGTGAAAAAAACGTTGTACTCACAGATATGGGTACATATTTATACAATTTTTCAATTTCATTCGTCTTTGGTGAAGGGGTATTTTAACTTACACTTAACATGAAACCACTCCACCCAGTCATGAGATCAAAACGACAGAATTGTAACATGTTGTCAACACGAATAATGGAAAAGCGTATCTACCACTGAGCCTATCTGGTTGTACTTCTTATACATATGAAATTATTTATGTTCTGTATTTCGCTAATTATAACAGGTCTTCCAATAGAACGTTAATGTTGTAACGGTCTTAATATTTGTTTTCGCGGGAAAGCTCGCTCCTTTGTGCCTTGGCACGACACAGCATTGCCCCTGAACTTCTGGGCGACGCAAACACGAAGTCACGCTGTGGTCGGATAGCTACTAGCTGTAGTACCGAACTCAGAAAATTTACGTTATTCCAAATAAATAACAAATTGTCACAGATATAAAATCTGAAATAATTTCATTTTCTCCGAATATTAAAAGGTGTGAGTCTCATAATACAATATATTTTGTTTATTCATTAGCTTGGAAAAACCTATTGCTTATCATTTTTACACACTTTTTTTTTTTTTTTTTTTTTAGGGGGGATATGATTTGAACAAACGACGTTTGCCTTGATCAGAATGAAATGGCATGATTTTAATATCTAAGGAGGTGATAAAATGTGTCAGTACATTTCAATATGATTTCAATAGCCATGCACAAATTATATAATGTTTAATGTACAATTAATGAGTAGTCCGCGAGAGTGACTGGTATAGAGATGACACAGCCGACACGACTTTTTGTCCGTTTGTTTGTGGTGTAAACTGTTGACCACAGTTTACATGATTCTGACAATCGTAGCTCGAATGATGCCTAAATTCCTTGCATGTCCTTAAAATTGAAAACCGGGGTATACATTTTGGTCGATCGATCTGTCAAATTTCCATTAAGATATCATAAATTGTATGGTATTCTCACACCAGACATCAGAAAATAATATTAAACTTATCTTAAATTGTTTAGATTGACGGGATGAGTAATTCGGGGTTTAAAACGCTCTGTGAGTAGATATCACTTTGTAAGGCAAAATTTCAGGAGCCCAACAGTTTATTTATTTATTTATTTATTTATTTATTTATTTATTTATTTATTTATTTACTTATTTATTTATTTATTTATTTATTCATACATTGATTGATTGACTGATTGATTAATTGATTGATTGATTGATTTATCTTTTTATTTATTTATCAATTCATTTATTTATACATTGATTGATTGATTGATTGATTGATTGATTGATTGATTGATTGATTGATTGATTGATTGATTGATTGATTGATTGATTGATTGATTGATTGATTGATTGATTGATTTTTCTATTCATTTATTTATACATTTATTTATTTATTTATTTATTTATTTATTTATTCATGTATTTGATCTGTTTAATAATATATTTACTTATTGTTACTTCAATTTCTCGAAGACTGAAGCATTTCAGGGTGAGCACTTTTCAGGGAATTACACAATGATTTAGGTATATCTCAGCAACATCATATGAGAAATATATGGTACATTCACCATACACCAAAACTATACACTGTATTTAAAAATTTCTCTAAAGGAAGGGATTACTGTCTGACTTTCTAATGCATTTTGAGGCCAATCTGGATGCATATCTGTAAGTATTCAGAACAGAACAACTTTAACAAATGGATACAAATATGACTGTTTGCACTTTGTTGGTAATCGGTTTGTTTGAAATGAATGCAAATTATAGGGCAATATGATTTGACACAAGAACGATTACGAATGGCCATTGTCAGAATATTGCTTGTTGCTACTGTGTAGTTTGCGTAACAAAAGTCCATAATTGTTTCAAATGGAAATGCCAAGATTGTAAGTAGTCCTCAATATAGGATCCAACTCTCCCAGAATCAAATATACTGTTTTAAGTTCCTGCTGTGAAAATTTCAGTCATGCATTTCGTGTTTGTTGTACAGAATGGTCTCTCAAAGAAAATGCTGTGACGGTGATATGTCTCAAAGAAAATGCTGTGACGGTGATATGTAATGTGTAGCTTTCTATGGATTCACTTTCTATCAGGGCCGGAGATTAATTCGAAAGTAAATGAATGCTTGTTATTTCTTCTCAAGTAAACAAATCCAAGACAAATCCGTACATCCTGAATAATACACTCTGGCATAATTTTTATTTCAAACCATTTGGTTGTCGAGACATTTTTGATTTCTCCCAATCGTGTCACTGCCCTTTCACTCCAAAACGCATGACCATTGCAGCGTTCTAGATCATGTTTAATCAGTCACTTGTAAAGGTCAATAAACCTTGACCGAGAAATCTGTGCGGCGCACAAATGTGCATTTGGGGTAAAGAAAAGTCATTCCAACATGAGGTAAATGGGGTGATGATATTTCTCGTTTGGATTAATTAGTAACTTGGGATTGTGGTTGAAAACTATTAAGTGAAATGTATTTTATTGGTTATCTCCACCTGTTTCTAGTTTGTGGGCTTTTTTGCCACACGTTTTCATTATGAAAAGTACAAAATGGTTCCCAAATAGCTGAATTGAATGAAACGTATATAGGGTCATAAATTGTAGAAATAAATCACTATACGGGAGGTAATTATCATAAACCACTCTGAAAGCTATTCGTGAAATTAAAGCGGACAAATCGCCATGACCAATTTTAGAATGTTTGTTTTGAATTCATCTCTCTTATTAGCTCTAATTAAAGCATTGGATAATATTTTGACATTGTAAAATACACTGGATAATTAACAAACAAAAACAACAATAATAACAATAACGACATGTACACCAGTCTTGAACACAACCTTTTCTCCTCTCATAACAGCTGAATTTGTTTAAAAAGGCCTATGGATGTATAATGCCATTTGAAAACCTAAGCACCAATTTTTACACCAAATGATGGAAAACCCTGAACAAAGTTAAAAATTATTTATTATTGCGAACATCTCGCTTTAAAGTCCAAATTTAGTTTTGGGGATTATTTCTTTTATTTGAAAGCTTTATGCCCAAAGGTCATATCACACCAATAACAGATTTCTGAAGTCTTTTCGTTTTATCGTAAGTAATTAATGAAAAATCTCGGGGTGGGGGGGACCCCATATTTTTTGGTACCCGAGATTTTCGACTATATTTTACATATAGCGTCCAAAGGGTAATAAGAGATGTTAAGCTTTATCTAAGTTATACTTCATTTGAAAGAGCAGAGTCCACTCTTTCTGATGAGGTATAACTCGCATAACCTTAACACCTTATTAACCCTTTGGACGCTAAATGTAAAATACAGTCGAAAATCTCGGGTACCCCCCCCCCTTCCAAGATTTTTCATTTATTAATTATGATAAAACGAAAGACATTCAGAATCTGTTATTGGTGTGATATGACAAAAAAAAATCCTCAAAACTAAACTTGGGCTTTAAAGGCAGGGGATCTCTTTTGCATGCCTAAAAATTAACATCGTGTAAATACAATGGGATTTAGAAGGATATGCCAACTGGGAACCTTTGGCAAAATATAGGAGCTAGAAACTCAGTTTTAGTGGAATTATAGTGACCGTTAGACTCAGATTTGAATTTTTTCCTCGCGAGAAAAAAATTCCTACCATAGAACGTACACTAAACGGCTATTGTTTTTCTTTTGCATTTTTCAAATTTTAGGCAATCACTGACCGCCAGATTTCACAGACATGCCCTTCATCAATAGCCTAAGGGCATGGGTTATCTTTTCCTGGTCTGCGGGGATGTTTGCAAATGAGATCCACTGCATTTAAGCAGGGCGTCTCTTTTGCACGCCTACGGATTGACATTGTGTAAATACACTGACATACAGAAGAGAAGAAACTAGGAACGAATACGAGCTAGAAACTCAGTTTTAGTGGAATTACAGTGACCGTTATACTTTGATCTAAAGTATCGTGTCGTAGAAACAAACTATTCTAATATATACTACTTTACTAATTTATTTTCAAACCTTGCTGTGCATTGAATGTTCATTATGCATAATGAAACACACAAATATTAGCAATTTACAAATGTGTACCATTTGCATTCATGAACATGGCAAATTGTATGCATAGTCAGCTGCAGATTAGTATTTGATCTTGATGCATTTTTCAAATTCTATATAATAACTGATCTTTAGATTCTGACAATATTTATGTCCTTCATAGATAGGTTGAGGGCATGAGTGATGTTTTGTTGTACTGCTGGATGGATGCAAAAGAGATTTAGTTGATCATGTTGGTTGTTACACCAATTATTTTTGCTGCTCAGCTTGCCACGTGCACCCTACCGCTACCAAACTATTACGTAACAACGATTTACATGTAATACTTTTCTAACAGAACAACAGTAATATAATATGATTTTGAATTGTACACATGACCTACTGTATAAAAAGTGCGTTCTATTTGACAAATAAATCCCTACTGCATGCTATATTATATTAAAGGCATTGTTTAACAATGTTTCCAGTTTTAAAATCTGAGCTACATGATTCCCCATGCTACCAGTGTCTCTTATACGGTCTAAAATGAAGCCTGAAAAAAAAAATGCAGTTTAAAACGATCATTAAGTGCTTTAAAAAGTGAAAATCATTGAGAGATCATTTCAGCTTTCCCCCATATACTGCTGTGTTGCAGAATTTCCTATCGGCCGAGAATAAATAATGTGCCAAATTGTATCTGCACATAATGTACTAGTGACAGCATAACTATCCAAACTTCTGTGTTCTAGGGTGTTTATTTGTCCATTCAAACACTGTCAGATTTGTCAGATAGCAAAGTTCGACAATTTTTTAAACGGGTCTTCCACAGTGTTATATACCGGCAGTGTCTTTAATGATATAACTGTATACTACTGTTGGCCTAGTCTATCCTAACTATTCAGCCGGTCTGCATATTTATGCTCCCTGTGGTGTAGGCATCACACACTGCTTGAGAAGACTGCTTTTTAGCTCACCTGAGCCTAAGGCTCAAGTGAGCTATTGCGATCGCTTTTTGTCCGTCGTGCGTCGTGCGTCGTTCGTCGTGCGTCGTTCGTCGTGGTAAACTTTTACACATTTTCATCTTCTTCTTGAAAACGGATGATTGGATTTAGCCCAAACTTGGCAGGAATGATCTTTAGGGGGTGGGGATTCAAAGGTTCTCAAATGGTACACCTGGTCCACCTAGAGGCCCAGGGGCAAGGCCCTAAAGGGCCAAAAGTAGGTAATTTTCGAACATCATCTTCTCTAGATCCGCAAAGAGTTTAGCCATGTCACTGTGTGTGTAGATACCTCTGTATGTAGTGTATTATTGTTCCTCTTGACAATGCCCAGGGTGACCCCGTTTGGCTCCTGAGGGGGACAAAAGATGGAGGGGGGGGGGGGAGGACCCTTGTGAATAATTCACATTTACTTTAAAGCATAGCAATGGATTTAGACTAAACTTGGTGGGAATGATCTTTAGGGGGAGGGGATAGAGTGTTCCTGAAATGGTACACAAGGCCTCCCTGGGGGCCCAGGGGGCAGGGCCCATAAGGGCCAACACTAGGTAACTGTCCAACCACAAGCCCATTGGTAACCATTTGTAACTTGGATGGTAGATGCATAGCAGGAACCTCGATGTTATTTTGGGGTAGGTCACGTATGTAGGTCAAAGGTCAAATGATAGGATATACCTGCAATTTTCTACTGGGATTGGTATTGGCCCATTTGTAACTAACTTGTATGGTAGATGCCCTACATGTATAAAGACCTCAATGTTAATTTGTTTCAAAGGTCATATAAGTAGGTCAAAGGTCAAATAAGGTAAAATGTTAACACACTGGAGCGAGACATAAAATTATGGCCCTCACCTTGTTTTTATAAAAATGGATGTCAGAATTTAACTTGGGAAAATCAGCTATACATGTATGGCAAGGGGATGTAAAGTTGGTTCATATGGCTCCATTGGTGCCCAGATATCAGGCTCAAAGGGACAAAACTACAGTATAATTGATGTTTTCTCTATGGGCACCACAGAGAGTTTACGAAACTTCAGGTAACCGTCGTGCCCCCTGTGGCTCTTGTAAAGAGTATTTTGTTTCCTTTGCAGTCTCCTTCGTGTCCATTACACACTTTATCACTTTTATTTACCATTCATTTACAACGTATTTATTTTGGCTGAAGAATTGTGTATTGATTGATTATGTTAGAGAAATGACGCAAGTTGTAAAGTGTTTTTTTTTTGGGGGGGGGGCAATTAAAGACAATTTAACACTGTGGAGCTTTACTTTTTAAAAAGGTCAAACTTTGATGTCTGAGGCTTTTGAGCTACGTAGTTATGCTCAAATAGACAAATAAACATCTTAGAATACAAACATTTGGAAAGTTATACTGCCACTGGAAAGATATGCATGGAGAAACATCATGTGTGACTTATTTATTACTCTGGTGGAGTACAAAGCAGTCCAGATTTATAACACAGTAGTCTTTGAGAGGAAGCAGACAGGTGAACCCGATCAAACTGAGTACTCAGATTTTCCCCCTTTTAAAGCAGTAAACAATTAGTTTGAATCATATTTTTTTCAGGGCTTCATTTTTTATCCTTATCAAAGACACTTTGAACATGGAGGATTATGTAGCTCACATTTTTAAAACTGTGGTCATTGTCAATTATTGTTTCTTTAAAAACCATACTTGATTTTGTGGGCATACAGGGATATTGCATTTATTTATTTATTTATTTATTTATTTATTTATTTATTTATTTATTTATTTATTTATTTATTTATTTATTTATTCATTTATTTATTTATTTAGTGTTCCATTCAATAATTTCTTCATTTATTTATGCATGTATTATTCATTTATCCCATTCGTTCATTTATTTATTCTGTTGAGGGCGCAATTACATAAAATACATTTATCTCCAAACCAATCTTAGTTTTTTTAACGATTAAAATGGTGCTAAATTTCACACAAAATTCGGGTTATTAGTACTACTGTTACTATGACGACAACGACGACGACTACTACGACTACGACTACGACGACTACGACTACGACGACTACGACTACGACTACGACTACGACGACTACGACTACGACGACTACGACTACGACGACTACGACTACGACTACGACGACTACATCTACTACTACTCCTTCTATACTGCTACTTCTTCTTACATTTAGTCTGTTACATTTAGCTAGTTCTACTGCTTCTACTACAGTGTATTTTCAACCTATGCTTATTTTCACAATTACCATGCCTGTTTTATTTTAACTTACACACGAGTGCTATACAGCGTGTATCAAAAAAAAGTAGTCACTTAGAAAAAAAATTATTAAAAATTGTTTTTGTGATTTTGAGATTATTTTTTGATATGAATATTTTACCTTGGACCTAGGCTATTTGATGACACTGTTGGTATTGAAAGTATTTCACGCATAAGTGAGCACAACCCGCTTTTGTGCAATCGGCCAAAAATGCATTTGCGCACAGAATTGTGTTCTTATAATCAATGTTTAATGCCTCACAGACC